>JANVCH010089760.1:0-15033 GCA_025505405.1 Epizoanthus rinbou | reverse complement strand
AATGATAGTCGGTCTGCAAACAGACAAACAAGAAAATATGCATGTTTTATATCAAAACATACTATATACTATTTTTTTAAAAATAGGTTGACATATTTGTATTAATTATAAATCAGCAGTCTGAGGAATAGGTGAAAACGGACGCGTACTGTCAGTCACTTCCTTTTCAAGTTGAGAAAAATATATAAAAATAAAAACAACAAAAGAAAATATCCAAGAATCAGTCAAACTTCCTTTCTGAGCAATATCAATATATCGACGCGCTCTCGCAATCTGTAGCCAGATGGTCATGTCGACATGGCATCGTATAGCCTTGTCTTCTTGTGTTCTAATACCCCGGAATACCGTGTACCGTTAACATGAGGTATTTCTTTCATCTGTCTTCTCACGTGTTTAAACAAATTGAAGTTCAATCTTATTGTATCGTTCATTGTTTTATTTTTGTGTTTCAAAATAACAATTCGACGCATATGTATGAGTAAAGCCATGACATACATGCACACATTTCCTCCAATTCGGTGTTTGCTCCGTTCTGACCCCATTAGCAGCCCACTATCATTGGGTACTTGACAACAACAGTGGCCATAAAGTTCTAACATTATCATGTTCGTGATCCAGGTTTACAAGCCTTTAAGGTCAAACATCGATTGAAACGAAGTTTGATTTTTTTTTATTGGTTTCTAAAATTTTCAAGGAAGTTCAGTCTGTTTGGGTCCAAATCAATCTTTTGGTCTTTTTTCATATCGTTTTTTTTGTTGCAAAACTTCCTGAAACAGATAAACCTGGTTACGACTGCCGTTCAAAAAACTGATAAATTGAGAACATACATAGGTCTGCGAAATGTATAGCGGCAACCCTTGTTGGCAAGCAATTGAAGACATAGGTGCTATAAATATAATAAGATCTACCTTAATATTTCTCAGGAAATGTAGAATGATGTTCTGTCTCTAGGGCGGAGAGGAGCACTGCTGTTCGCGCCTTTTCTGTGTGTGCTCCGACACTCTGGAACAATCTTCCTTAATACGTGATACAAAACTGATGAATTGAAAACATTTCTCTCGATAATTCCAAAACGCCCCGGGATCTGGGGACGAGATCACATGAAAACAAATAAACAAGTCTCTTGCTCTCTTGATATAAAGCCGTTTCCTTGTCACGTTTCCTTGTTGTGTTGTACACACGAGAAAGTGTCGCACTTGAGAAGATTTCCTTGACACGTTTTCTTGTTCAATATCCGCCAATGCAAACGGATGGTTCGTCTAGACGGATTCAAACTTCCCTTCTATAGTATTCCTGGGTCCTGCGCTTGTGATTCACTGCGTTTCATGTCAACGGTTTCTTGTTATTTTCTTACCAACTCTTTGAGGTTTTCACTTTGACAAGAAAAGTACACCTTATCACTGTGTTCACTTGCTCTGTTAACTGTCTCTGTTATACTAGCCTATGAACAGGCTCTCTCGTCTTTTTCTTTCTCCTTTACTTTTCCACTTTCCCAAGCCTGTTGACAGGCTACACCGCGACACTGATGTACAAATATATAAAATCTATGAACATTGAACAACTGACTTAAACATTGCGGACACGTTTTCTTTGTTACAGTGTTTTTTAAAATTGAATATTACACCATTGGTTTGCAGAGAGTTTCAAAGACTTAGTAGGTCTCGTAAGACTATACGGAATTATATCGACGTCCGCGCCAAAACATGTGACGTATCAATTGCAGCATCTTCATTTATCAGATGACCAACAAGTTCAATCAAATCCGCGCGGAATTGATTTCAGTTCAAGTGAGGGAAACTTATATTTTGAAGTCTGGTGAATTCCTTTACCTTCCTCTCTTCTCTCCTCCAATGCCTGACGGATTGAGTTCAAAATTTTCGCTGATGGTTCGCAACGAAATCTTTAAAACAAAACTTTATGATTTTAGTGTGAAGTCATTTTAAAAACTAGAAGTGAAGTGATAGGGACACGTCATTGAACTCTTCAAAGCAAACGTTAGCGGTGAGTATTGACCTGCTAGATGCTGACGTCACAGCTTCAAACTATGAGAAAATGTTTCGTACAAATTCGTTCATTCACTGGCACTGAGTGTAGTCTGTAGTCAGGAATGGATACATAGCGAAAAGGCAATTTACACGACTACAGTAGTATAGGAAAAGAAAGCGCCGTTGAGAGAAAAAGAAAATATATAGATAATATTCATCTCTCTCGCTTCACAATATCAGAGAATGATGAGGAATATATTCCACACATATTCCTAGTGTACGGTGTTTTTATTGATTTTTCAGTGTGAAAAATAAAATGAAATTTTGCGGCTTCGTGATATAATTTTGCGATTTTTACCGATTTTCTCTCCTAATTGGCAAAAAATAAATTCCACAAATCATCTAGTCTGCCGTTAACTGCTATAAATCATAACCTAAGAGACAGCGTAACATTTCCCGTGGCGTGTGGTAGCATTTGTTAATTATGTAATTAGATAACAATGATGTCTCGTTACTGCAAACAAAGGAAAGAAATGTTTGGAATTGCTTCTCGAATATTATTAATACCAGCATTTGAGGCAGTTTATATTTCATCGGAAGAAGTTAGTGATATTTTTTCGAGAGCATTTTCATTTCATATGATACATACATACTTTATTGAAATTTTCCGTTGCAGGTTTTTAAAATTTCATTACATTTCTAAAATTATTAACTACAGTAAAAATTTGAATACATTAAGAATTGACGATATATAAAATATAGGCATATATTAAAATTGTTTTGATTCTTTATGGGAAATGGTTAATGCTTTTCAATAAAATCATTAAGCATTCGCCGTTTCAGTTCCCCTCTTGATATGAATCATATGATATGAACATATACAGGAATGGAAGATAATCCGAAAATATGATAAGCATACTTAATATTCAAGTATTAATGGGAAACGAGAAGTTGGTCTGAAAAGCGCTATATTGTCGCCAGACTGAGAATATCAGATCATACAAGGGCGACGCACTTCGTACCTTGTCGATATATATATTTTAAATATCTGCATTTATTAACTTTGTATTAACGTTTTTTAATTTTTGGCCATTTTTAGCATATTTTTACTACATTTTCTGTTTTAAATAAATATCTATTAACTACTTTTTATGTAATTAAGGATGTTATCTAGATTTTAGATACAGGATCCCTAAAGGACGAAAATATCGTGGGGGAGGGGGGAGAGTAGAAGAATGATTTGTTGCACTTTCTATTTCGTACACTGTACAGTTTCGAGCTGAATTCTCTTCGCTTTTTAATTTCTCCTTTCTTTGTCTCGGTTTTCTTTATTAGTTTATAATTCTGGCTCGTGCAAATTACATTTGTTTTCCTCTTTTCTGTTCATGTAATTTTTTCCGAAAATCTTTCACTCCCAAAATAAAATGGTCGGCCCTGCCTACCGATAAACAACCTCCCCCGGCCGGAATGCATGCGGTACGCGCGGTTTTGGTGTGGAGGAGTGTTGGAGGAGTGTTTTGCGACAGATATGATGTCGTATCGACACGTGTTACTTATATGCTGCATAACTCTTGTTTATCATACCTTAGTTGCTCCATACCGACCCAAATCCAAGTAAAACAGACCTATCCACTGAGACGTGCCAAGTCATTTGGCAGCGATACAATATCAGTTATCTCACACTATAACTGTCGTATCTTTCAAAACACTTCACAAATATTAAATTGACTCTCGTAAATGTACTCAACTTCTCAAGAAATTGATTGACGTCGATTAAAGCTCTAGGCCACTAAAAAACGTAAGAGTTCAATTCTAGAATGTCAACAAAAGGTTCATATCCGCTGAAAACTCACAAGAATTTGATTGATATTAACCAAAAAAATTGATGCTGGATGTGTGCCATCCCTGCTTAGAAAGCGGACATATTTACAAAGGAATTAAGAGTATCGGATACCGCAGTTGTTTGACATGTGCACTGATGGAACCAAGATCAATATCTCGCTTTTTCGCGCTTACTTTTGTAAACAAGTGAAAATCAAAGACAAAAAGATAAACTTCGTTGTTGTCAAACTTAGTGAAGCTGTATCCTAGTATTTAGTAGCAAGTCGTAAGCACCTGTCTTGGGATGATCGTACCACTTGGCCCTCCAGATAAGTTGCTGCGAGTGTATATTTGAATCACGTGTGTGACCGAGCATGCGCATAAGTACTAAACACGGGGTACTGGCGCAGGGGCGCTCAATGTTCTATTAACTTTTTATGATAATGATTGTTCATTCAATGTCTAATTATGTCGATTTGATCATTTATGATTCACATAGTAATCTTGCTCCACAATGTGAGTTGAGTGAAAATATGATAGCAAGCTATGTTATATGATGTCTATGTTAGCTTCCCATCATGGGTTTCACCGTATATTGATTCGCAAATGATTCAGAACTATCGAACGTCCAAAGGCTTACGGCGATTATTCCACCCACCGTGTACTAGAATTGGGAGTCCAGATCTTTCTGCACTGAGTATCTATTTAAAGATTTCATTTTCTATTTCAGTAAAGCTGTAGGCAATTATTACTAACCCTTTCAATCCAAAGGGCTGAATTTTCGTAAGCTGCTCTTTTCAATTCTTTTACTTTAGTTTTAGTTTTAATTTTAGAAACGTATTGTAAAAGGCGAACCAGGTGTCATGAGAGACTTGTCCTTCACCAAGTCATAGTCCCTCGTTGAGAAACTGTGACATCTCAATAGGTTTTGAAAGGCACCGCTGGGACTAAAAAGATTCTTAATCACTTTCGGACTCAATGAGAGGCAATCTTTCAGCTGAAAGTGGTTAATATAAAATTAAAAACTAGTGAAAACTATTAACAAACAAGATATTAAACTAAGTAACTCGTGCGTTCAGACTGATTTCTCAAAACAAGACAAGATAATAAATACAGGAATAAAAGAATATATCCTGCATAGTTACAACAACTGACTATTTTATGATCTGTAGACTCTCAGATGTACAATTACAGCCAGTTTCAAGTTAGTTACGCGAAGTAATCCAATGTTTGGAACCGCGTGCTTTCTTGTTTAACTTATCCATATTCCGTTACGCCATTTGTATTGAATGGAACGTATCGGATGCTGCTAGTTTGCACAACTGGCTCAACTTCAGTAGGTTTTACTCTCCTGGCTATCGATATAAAGGGGCGCGGCGCAGCTTTCCTAACCACATTTTAAAAGCTTAGCTGACCTATCAAGCTCTATCAGGTATATGTAACTCGGCATTTGGCTTATCGTCAGTCCTGCTGACATTTTAAAAGCCGTTCAAGATTTCGTGATCTCAGTTCTAGAGTGGAACTTAATAACTAAGAGTTTCACAGTTAGAGAATTGTTTCATTTGTAGCTTAGGAAGAGGGAAATGAATTTATTTGGTCAACTATCACTATATCAGTAGCGGTACTTATTTCGCGGAAAAGTTGCGATACCAGTTTGTGACTCGTTTTAGTAATCTGTGTTTAAACATGATTGAACACAACAGAAGAGCTACTTAATGATAGTGAAATCGGCGCGGCCTGAAAATTAGCCTAATGGACTTTCCAAACATGAATCGGTTTAATCAAGATTATAATTCTTATAAGTTTACAGGTGTGTTAGTAATACTTGCGTTAGCTAAAGGATTGCATTAAAAAGAAAAACGCTTTACAAATCAGTAAGAAATCGATCCCGAGTCAAAGAAAATCACATCTGGCGTTCAATACCAACTCGGAGAAGGAAGCCCGCAAACAGTGCGTTTCAGCAAAGGTTAAGTTCAACGTGCACTAGCATCATCAAAATATATGTTTAGATAGTTTATATACTGTGTTGGTTATCACCCACCTGTCCAAGGTATCAAATGGGACTCCTTTTATAACACCCAGCTTGTTACTCAGCCAGCCTTCACGTGTACTTACATGTACTGATCACATGCACAACTCTAGCGCGCTTTCTTATTATGCTATTCAGAATAAACCCCGGCCACCAGAAAACCGCAAAAATGCGGAATTGTCGCAGGAATAAAAGCCGGATGAAAACAAATGACTGCCAATGATCAAACCAAACCAAAACAAACAAAATTTCTCGTGTCCACTAGTTATTGCCAAATATAACCATAGCTGGGTTTACTTGTCTTTTCAGGTTCTTGGTTTTAAAATTCCTAAAGTTTGAAGTAGTGCTAACGTACAGTGAACTGAATAAGAGCAACTGATGCTTGGGGCCAAGGTGACGGCTTTAGCAATAGGTCGTTGACTTCTTGTTTATGTCGGACACAACAAGAGGCTCTTTGCAACCGGCTGAAAATTCATAAAATAAGTAAGTACCAAGGAAGAAACTGTGATTATTGTGTCATGGTAGCAAAATTGTTAATCAGTCAGAAATAATTTGCTCATTACTTCTCAGGTATTAGAGTTTTTAAATTATGATGAAATGCGTTTGGACAATGATATTTACAAATGAAGACATCCGGGTTTGCGTCAAGTTCAAGTTCGCGTGGGAGCTGCGCATTTCCGGCCATGGTCATCAGCGCAAGTCAAGTGATATTATGCAGAATGTTACGAGTATTATACATGTTATTACCGGTAAATCATTCATTAACACGAAAATACAGACCACATGTGATCTCATCATTTCTCGCCTTCCTTCCCTCCCTTCGGCGCGCACAGGATCTTGAGTAAGACTTGAAATACCACTTTATGATTGGTTGAGAGCCCTTGTTGGTATTGGTCGGTAAATTTTTAGACTTTAATTTTAGACTCGTAGATTGCGCGAAGTGAAATCGCACGTTATTGGAATGGAAGAAATGTGTTGTTCCAGCTCAAGTACAGTATGCAGCAAGATAAAACAAGTTAGATATAACGCCATCCAAACCACCGTCATTTCAACATGCCAGTGACGTCACTGTGCACCATGTACAGACAAACGTATTTTATGCCACAAGATCTCATTCTACGATGGAAATCGATAGAATTAGTATAAATCGATACAATTAGTATAAATCAATAGGATTAGTATAAATCGATAGAATTAGTATAAATCGATACAATTAGTATAAATCGGTGGAATTTTTACAGCATTACAAGATTACTTCAGTGAACATGACAACATTTGCCAGAAATGTTTTTTAAAACATGATTTTGTTATATAGGACATGCATGGGTATATTTATTATTATTATTATTATTATTGTTATTATTCATTACTATCATCGTTATCATCATCATCATTATTATTATTATCTTGTTGTTGTTGTATGAGTGGAAAATAAGAATTTTAAATCTCTAAAAACCGAATATTAGTCGAAGGTTGTAAATCTTAATATTGTACAACACTGATCAGTTTTTTCTTGTACTTCGACACAATTTTATTTGAGATTCAGTTTAAGTCAAGATTAAAACATAGGATTGCATTTCCGTTGAGTTCTTCGAATACTCTTGATCACTGAATGATTCTATATCTTAATCAGATCATCCTGCGTTCCTATCAGAAACTGAAGTGTGAGACAACCCAGTTGTAGGCAATGGGAAACTATTTACAAGAAACAGAAAAATTGTGTTGCCATGCAAGCTTTGCGATTTACCAAAAAAAGTTGTCGCTTTTCCCAAACCCTGAGAGAATGAAATTGAAAAGCGGTTGTTCAAAAAGTGGCACGAGTTCAGGAGCTTTGAAGCTGTGTTCTTTGTCACAGGAGTTCTATACAGTTCATATCTGAAATTGGAGCATTTTACTGTTGAGATCTCAGACGGTCTGCCTGTGGCAAAACACAAGCGGACCCAGCCCGCCGACGTTTAGGACGAAGTAAGTGGTAAAGTTGTTGTTCAGCAGTGTGTATGTTTTACTCCAAAACCGCCTACTCTCGTAGTGAAATATGTTTGTACTGTTTTGGGTTCTCAATTATGGCTTCATTCTCACTTCGTTTTCACTTGTATACCATACCAGATTGAGAACCCCCCACCCCTCCTCCCTGGGAGTTTTACACGGTTCAGCCTGATTTGAACGGAATTCTTGGCGCTTCGTATATACTTTCACGGATTCCGTACAAGTTTCGAACCACAGTGATGTAGATTGCAGTATTGAGGCCCGGAAGTTCACATTAGAATTCAAAACTTCAAAGACAAAGCCGAATGAGCAATCTTATAACCGCAGTTCATATTGCTGAAAGCAAACGCATAACATGATATAAACAAAATACTGAATAACCCAACCAAGGGCAATTAATTATGTTATTGAGTCAGTAATTGGTTTTTACCTATTATGGCTGGCGGGGACATGTACCAATTACGGCTCTTAAGAATGTTCGTGTTTACATTCCATCCGCAGTGATAATGGATTTGTGCCTCCCCGTCCCGCGGGCTGATTACCCTGGCAGGGCCGTGTCATGTCTCTCAGGGTGATACATGTATATATCCATATGACAACGGAACGTTTCGATGGCCGGTGGACGGGAGGGGAGATTCTAACAGCCCTGAATACGGGAGAAAGTTCTTACACAGGATTTTAATATGCCTAATATTAACTACTATAAAATGCATAACATATCATTGATTTCAATTACATTGAAATCATTAGACAATATTTTCAGTTTCAATTTTCACAAGGTCGAACTAGCTGACTGAAGGGATGTTTCGTCTTAACGAACGCATATCATTCTATAGTGCGCCAACAGACCGTTATGTTAAATGATAATAACTGTAAAATGGTAAGTGTCTAATACATAGTGATTATAGACCGAATCTATACCAACCTTAGATCGACAAATTCCAGGCTGCTTGGCGCGGCAGGTTCTCGTCGTTTTCTGTCGCAAACACTAAATATCAGTCATTTAATTATATGCGCTAAACAGTCGGCATGTGGTAACAATGGCGGCAAGTTCTCACGTGTTATACAAAGCCGCAGTCTAAGGGGTGGACTATTTGACCTTTGAGGGGGGGGGGGGATGGAAGATTTGAGAAAAAAAATAATGCAAAGCTTTTTAGCCCTAAAACAATTGTCTGCACCACTGGCCAGTGAGAAAAAAAAATCTTGCACCAACCAATTCTTCCAACCCCCCCTCAAAGGTCAAATGGTCCACCCCTAACCCAAGTTTTCGGTGTTTAGAATACCAAACAAGACAGCCGAAAATCTGAAGATTAGTCAATTTATTCATAAATTTTCATCAGGACCTCCCACAATTATAGCACCGCCTCAAATTGTTTGGCAAACGGACGTTGAATTCACTTCTCCCGTGAATATGGTACAAATAATGTAAATATCAAGAGCTGTAAATCAAAGTAATTTGTTGCTTTATTTCAGTCACAATGGCGTCAAAGTTTGTTTACATTTCAAATGTTCTCACTATATTAAGAAAGCTTAACCTCATTGTTGCCCCTTTTTACTTCAATTTAAGTGAAATGACGCACAAAGGAAAAAGAGTCACTTCAAGTGAAGCTAATTAACGTCAAACAGACACGCAACACAGCAAAGAGCCGGTGGAACTGAACATCACTAACTTAAAACCTGCAGCGAGGTTGTCTATTTGTCGAGTCCGCTGTCCGGCCCAACAGAACTGGTTCTGGCCATTGACACTGACTGTTGCATGTCGATCCAGGGCGCGCGCGAGCTTTTTTTCCCGCCAAAAATCACCAAATTCCCGCGCCCTGGCCGTCTGGAACAATAGAACCGGGAGGCTCTAATCCATGACCAAGGCCAGTCTGGCAGAGTCCAGTTCCGATATAGTTTTCGAGTCCCATTTCAGAACTGACCAGTCTGGTCGGCTAGACTCGGCAAATGGAACTAGCCCTTAGAAAGAAACAATTCCAAATCACCGGAAACTAATCGGCATTTCAGTTTATTTTCTGGCAGAAGTTTCGTATCACTTGGTGACTTCAGCAGATACTGCAGCCTTTGTTTCAACGTCGGATTCTGTTTTCTCTTTTCTTTCTCCTAACGTGCTGTTTTCGTTCTCTACCCCTGTGAAATATAGCCAAAGATATGGTAAACCGTTTTCAGTAGAACATCTACAAGGGCAAGTGCAAAAGAAAGTCGAACTTGTTCAAGTGCTGTAATTTTACCTTTCAGTCTGTTTAAAAAAATACTGACTGTTATTATTATTAATAATTAATTATAAATATTAATTATTATTAATTATTATTACTGACGATATTTAATATGTACAATCAGGGATATTAATTATGCCAAAGAGGATGATGATAACTTATACTGATAATTACAACGACGACTGCTATCAAAAGGCTCGGCAAGATACTGAAGCAAGCCCTCCCTAAATCCCAGGTTACAGTCCCTCTAAACATACGCACCCCCCCCCCCCGAATATAAGCCTGCGGGTTCTGGAAATCAACTAGGATGATGAAGATAGTGAATTAAGGAATAGTTTTTGAGTTCATGGGCGACCCTAATTTCGTCTAGTGCAAACGAAACCCTTTCAATCGAAATTTCCTTTATCAATTTCTGTTCTCAAAGGTACTTGACGGTGACACGCACGTATCATCAAAATCAGAACACTAAGATTTCTGTTCAAATCGCTGGGAAATAGGTAAAGTTTCGGAATTTCCCTGGGAGCATGCACCCAGATCTTCCAAACCTCAGCCCGTGCAAGTCAGTATTCTATTTGCGAACCAAGTCTAAAACATCCTGGCGTCGCCTTTGTAATAAGTTGGCAGACTGTAGATCTTGTTTTCTATTTCATACGGTTTTATTCAGATAATTCCGATCCTGCGATCGATTTGTGTTACCATTATGTCCATGACCTTTTGCCTTACATTTGACAGTGTACCCTTTGACATTAGTAAGAATAATCCTGGAAATAAGCACAAGAAAAATATATTTCAACAAAGAGCCCAGGGCGTTTTTCAGAACTTTGTTTTATAACGTGCAATCAACTGGCTATGCACCGTTCTCTCAGATCAAGTTCACATAGATATCTATCAGTCCCTAAGGCTAACACTGTTACCTACGGTGATAGGTCTTTTTCGGTTGCCGAAGCGAAACTTGGAATGCCCTTCCCGACAATAGATCTATAGACAAAATCAGCAGCTTTAAATATGGCCTAAAACCTTTCTTTTCAGGATGATTGATGATAGGTTTATTATTATTATTATTATTACTATTACTATTACTATTACTATTACTATTACTATTACTATTACTATTACTATTACTATTAGTAGTAGTAGTAGTAGTAGTAGTAGTAGTAGTAGTAGTAGTAGTAAAACAGTAGCCGTGAGTAGCAGTAGCAGTAGCAGCGACAAGAATGGGAGCATTATATTACTAGCAGTAGCAGTAGTAGTATTAATAATAGTAATAATAGTAGTATTACTTTGTAGTAGTAATAGCAATAGCAATAGCAGCGGTAACGGTAATGGTAATGGTTATAGAGTTAGTTGGTAGTTGTTTAGTACTTTTAGTTGTAAATATGAATCCAGTGTAACGTCATCTTATGCCTACCGCTTGTAACAGGCTTATAAATAGCTCCTTGTAATAGTTGGTTAATTATGCTGGTGTGCTGTTTAGGTTTTACGACCTGGTATTGTATTTCTCCTCGAATCACCATGATGATAACAATCCCGTGGCCCATCCTCATCCTTGTGTTCTATCACTTGTTGGACAAAGAGAACTTTCAATCGAAGACTACTACACGTGAGAGAGGAGGTCAATACATCGCCATTGAATCCGCACCTCAAGAGAAGGACGATGACAATTCTCCAAGAGAGGAATTGCATTTGAAGGCACTTTCATTGTACGAGAAGTGTTGTGTTGCCAAGGAAGTGTGCCCTTACATCCTGTTCCTATTCCTTACCTATTTTTCAGAGTATCTCACTAACCAGGCCATTATCACAACATTGTCCTACAAAAACGCATCTTTCAGCCCACGTGACCACTACCTTTATTATGTATCTCTTTACCACGTGGGAAAGTTCCTGGGAAGGTCACACTTTCTATTAATTTCAATTATTTACCCACCACTGATTCCATACATCCATATTAAGAAGACCTGGATTCTCTCGATGATAGAAATCGCTCATATGATCTTCTTCCTCCTGGCTTCCTGGTTTCGGTTCGTGACCCATGTTTCCATTGTGCTGATCTTGTGTGTTACAGAAGGCTTCACAGCTGGTTCAATGTACGTGAACTCCGCCTACACGGTATCGAAATTGATCGACAACAAAGAAAGAAGGGAGTTCGCTCTGGCGCTGCTAACTCTGGGCAATGCCTGCGGCAAGCTGGGCGGTGGGTTGATGGGGCTATTTACAGAGCCAGAACTACAAACGCATTGTCTGCACGACTTGAAAGAAGGAGCGTCCTGTTATACGCGATACACCAACACCACAGGATGGACAACCAACACATATTGCAGGAGAAAGTAACACGAAGCAGCTGACTTTCAAGACCATTTTGTGTAGGAAACATCACCGTTCGTTTATTTGATGAAAGTGTCAACAATAGCAAGAGGGCGAAGCACGAGTGGTATTTTCCACTTTCATCAAATACGAGTGGTATGTGTTTTGTACACCTACAAAAATATCATTCATTTGGTGATCGTGAGTGATTTTGTTGTCGAGCAAAGTTCCCGGATTAGTGTGCAAATTAGTCGGTGTTGCTATTAAGAATTAATTACACGGTAAACAACTAATCAGAATCCAGTATTTTTTGTGCATGTGCTATTAAATGATAAATTATTTCCAATACGAATCGATAGCCTTCGTGCAAAATCCACACACCATTAAGCAGAACAGAACAGTGATGCATGATGTTTCGGTAAGGGCAATCCCGCGCAAAGTACGGTGCGATGTATTGCAAAACGGTTAAAATCATAGGAAACGTGTTTTGTATGTAATTAACAACAGAGTTAGAATGTATTTTTAGAGAGCCGTGTAAGGTAATTGTAACTGAATAGTGATTAAAGGTTTAAAGGTTTATTATTTCCACAAATCAATACAAGATTCAAACAACAGCAAAATGAACAACATAAGTGGCGGGTGCAAGGGTAACAACACCTAAAGGATTAACAGAAGTCCCTTTCACTCGATGAAAAAGAACACAATTATATTTTTGAAATAAATTCAAAGATAGCAATATAAGGATGTACAATCAGAACAGGGTGTGACGAAATATGTTTATATCTAAGTTTAGCACTCATAGTTGGATTGAACCGGCGTGATAAATCATGATGATTGGCTGGGTAATCAAAATAGCACAGCAGAGCTATAAAATCTGGCCCACCAAATCCAAGTGAGCCTTTATTTGGATATACGTAAACTACAAGTAGACAGAAGGAATTAAATATTTTCCTTCTTTTATTAAACTCAGTACTGTATCTGCGATACCACTTGGCTTTCATCATCTTGAAAAGTCTCGAAAGGGAACATAAATCTCTCAGTTGTAACTATGATTATTTATATTTGCATCTATCTAGCCCTTAAAATCTGCCGCACACCTTCGTGACACTGACATGCGATTTTCGACGCATGCAATCAAAATAAATGTAATTGCGTCAAGTCGCACCTTGATCGCACCGTGTGCGGCGGCGTGCGATGCGATGCGATGTTGAACGCATGCAATCAAAATTGCGTATAGATCAAACCCGTTTGCTATTTTTGTAGGTAATCGCAGGTAATTGCACCTTCTCTGATAAAAGTGTGCGGCGAACCTGCGACAAACTGCGAGTGTAATTATCAAAACAACTAATGAGAAACTGTTTAGTGATCACGTGTTCTCGTCAGAATCAAAATGGTGGATGGTCATATATATATCCAGTGAGGCCTATCGGGAAGGAAAACGAATTTATAGTTTCGTTGTGGGCTGTAGGTTCTGAACAACCCGGTCAACAAGAACGGATCTGACAGCATCAACGTCTCCTTACACTTCATATAAACACAACACAAAATAGAGCTCCCAAACATGTTTACTGGCTGCGTCTATTTTGAAACTGTATCTGTGGCCTCGTTCCAAATTGTCATGCCGGTTGAGCGTAGCGAGCTTCTCATGAGGCCATGATTATCACACTTTGTCGCGTGTGTGTACGTGTGTGGCTTTCTGCAACAAGAAATCCACGTGGACTGAATAAGCATTTTTGAGAATCGCTTGTTGTCACGAAGGTGTGCAGCAGGCTTAAACAACCAGGACGGCGACGTTGACAACGACAGCAGAGAACAAAAAGATAATAATAATAATAATAATAATAATAATAATAATAATAATCAAATTTATAGAGCGCCATATCCAAGAAATGTTCATGGCTTTACAAAGAATGTGAAAAGGGTCCTAATTAATTACAAGATACAATAAACCGGATTAATTACAAGATACAATAAACCGGATTAATTACAAGATACAATAAACCGGATTAATTACAAGGAATGCACCAAGTTTACCTCCTGTTCACCGTCTTCTTCAGGAATAGTACGCGAAAAACGAATATTGGATCTTGTAGACAACGTGAACGTGCATGGAAATAGAAAATATCCTATTATTAGTTTTCCTTCAGAACTAGGGTTTCGGGTACTTTCTATAATTCGCCCTCCTTCACACAAGGAAGAATAAAAACGAATGGATGAAACATAAAAGAAAAGAGAAAACGAGAAAGTAGGATCGTAGCCGTTGCCATCCTCGCTGCTTAAGGTCCCTAATATCCAGAGCCACCGTGTACCGGACAAGTTGGAGTATATATATGAGGTGTTCTTCCCATGTACATTCAGAGAAAATTAAAGATCTCTTGAAAGAAACTATCACACCGGGAGTAACATCGTGTTACGACCACAAATCAGCTTCCTTTCAACTCCAACTCAAATTTCGGTTTCAATTTAGGCAATATTTTTAATAGTTTTCTTTCTAGCCTCTAATCAGGCAGTCTCCTTATTTCCTTCGCAGCACTGAGGAAGGCTATCGATTATCGAGTTGTCTAGTTTTCGATCAGTTTGCTTGTTACTGTGATTTATAAGTTAATGAAAGTAAAACCGTTAAAGTGTCTATAACCCTTTGGCAGTTTTGGTCGATTTTACATATTTTGAACCTTCTAATATGAATGGCAAAAAG
>JANVCH010089649.1:0-15033 GCA_025505405.1 Epizoanthus rinbou | reverse complement strand
ATAAAGAAACACTTCTCGAGGGAATTCTCACATGATCCGAAATGGAACAACAAACCCCCAATCGAAAGAGGTCTATTGCCAACACCGTTGTCTATTTTCTCTTGTGAGTGCCCCCGTCAGAGTTATTCCGAGTTGGGCCTTTCACTGCATCAATTTCATTGTCACTTATTGTGCTATCCTTTTAGTTCATCTTGGTTCATCTGGAACTGGAGGATCTGGTGGTAAAACATTAAGTTAGTTGATTAACAAAAGAAGTACCTTTAAGGGGCCGTCGTAAAATCGATTTGATCATGCTTAACATCATCCTGACGTTAAAGGGCTTACCTCTTCCCACCCTCTATTAACGTCAACTATTGTTTTTTGTGTTTTATCTTACAGAGGTATACAGTAGTTATAAAGCAGGTCTTTAGCGAGTACTCTATCTAAATTTTGTAGCTTTCGATTAGCGACAACAACATGACTAACGGTGACTACTGCACACCATTATTATCAACACAGATATAGCACAACTGAACGTGGAATTAAATTAAAATTGCGCTGTTCTTTTCAGTTACATGTTATTTGTTTCAACGTTTTTCCTTAACATCAGCAGTCAATCGATTTTACGACGGGCCCTAAGTTATTCACAAAGATTAATGACCTTTCAATGTAACGCTTTCTTGGCCACTCCATTGTAACGCATAATAACATTCTTCCATCCAAATGCAACCATAAGTGGTTGTATAATATGCATGCGGAAATACAAGAATTTGAAATAAAAATCTGAAATTTTCAGCAAATTTGAACAGCCCTTCCCCACTCCCCTCGTTATGCATATAATGTGACCACATCCTATCAAATGTATATACGGAGCTAAACCTGGTTCGCGCACAGGCGAATAACAGCACTGAGTCGAAAGATCTCGTTAAGTTTTGTTATCTTTTGTATACCTATAACTGAACAGACACTTGTTGTCTTACACTTGAATAACGAAGCATCGATTGGCATCACTAAGTCTAAAGTTCCCACCAAGATGTTCTGTCTTCTGTATACCACGAAAACCTGCTTTTGCCTCGCACAATAATCGAGGATTAGTATGGACGCTCCATTTGGAATTTCGAGTCAGGGGTATCACTGGATACCCTGGATACTGATAATCCACTAATACTGGACTATATTTCTAAAAATACCAGTCAAGGCACACCAGCATGCGCGCAAGCATAACAGCTTTTAGTTCCCTTTTGGTTTGAATTTTATATTTATTTTTCGAAAATATTTCGATATTGCGTAAAACAAACGAGTTCTGTTTTCCGAGCAACCTGACCTCAGACGCTAATATTCCTTGGAAGATTAGCGAGGTCAGGCTATGTTCCGTGTGTCGCTTCACTTGTAGATACAGATGCACCGATATGAGACATGAAAATATGGCGCGTTCTGTGGTGCGATTTCTAAAAAGCAGATCTGAAAAGCAGTTGTCGACAAGCGAATAAAGCGACGGAGTTTTTTTCATTTTCTTGCCTGAAAAGTGACTGTGATTTGCTGTCAATCCTCTTTAATCGTTAAGCCTGCTGGCCAAAACTCTGCCACATAAATCATACAATTCTACCAATTCACATTTTGTTCATTTAAATTTTCTAACACAACGCAATTTAACTTCAGAAAATCTTGGAAAGTTTCATGTTGAGGCTTTTTCAAGCTGTCGAAATTGGTCGCGTGACAATTTTTAGCCAATCGGAATTTTCAAAAGAAAAAAATGCTCTTTTTAAATTTAAGTGAACCACAAAAGCTGTCGTTCTGAATTTGACAGCATGATCCTTAGAAAGGGACAACAATAAGAATATACAAGAAATAAATTAACCGGTGCTGCTACCTTAAAGCTAAGAATAAAACAGATCCTCCTTTTGGAAGAATAGTCCCCTGTTAAATAAAGGTTTACAGCTGACATAACGAGACGACGGCTTACCATTAATACTGTTGAATTTATAATAGTTGTTAACCTCGACAGGCTTGTGTTTTTTCCCAACCTTTGATAACCAGCTGCCATAATTTTGGTTATTTGAAAGATCCTCTCCAGTCTTTTTTATTTGTATTTTGGGGCGTGATGCGGTTGGTCGCCTCCTTATAAACCTCCGTCTCATCCAAGGAAATTTCCTGTTACTCTGCGGTCTGCTCTCACACAGTAGGACGGCTAGTAGCAGGCTTATGGCAATACCAAACAATAGAACTGATCTTGTCTCCATCGCATTGAAGGACTAAAATAAAAACATTCAGTAATTAGTAATATATTCCTCAATAGATAGTCGAAGAGGTAGATCTCAAGTTCTTGCTCGAGTACCTGTGAAATCACAGCTCGTTAAGATTAATTGGACCTTGTTAGATACCTAAAGTAATATTAAGTGGTAGAGACTGGGTTAAACTAACTTAGACTGGCGACTTATTGAAGGGAGGGGGGGGACTCAATAGGGGCTAGGAAATACGGTATGTCCATGAATTGCTTTTCAGTAGTTATATTTTTTGTTTGATTTTTGGTCGAAATGAAAGGACATTGATAGAATCCAGAAATTGCTTGTATTTATCGGCCCAAAACAAGTCAAGACATACACTTAGCGTGCTTCTCTCCGCCCAGGTATTCAAATAGGTAGCCGGGCGCGGATAAAACTGACAAAATGCTAGGAAGGAGTAACATTACGATAGACTATCATCGCATCCAGTAGGAAATATTCACTCGCTTTGTGCTCACTCACTCGCTCACTCACTCACTTACATACTCACTCACTCACTCACTCACTTACTTACTCACTCACTCGCTCACTCACTTACACACTCACTTACTTACTCACGTACTCGCTCACGCACTCAAACAATCAATCAATCGGCCGTCATTTACTTACGTTACTTCACTTTACTTGTCACGTGATAATAAAGCTTACAGGATCGGATTGCCCCTGAATACATGATGCATCGGCATTTATTAAGGGGCAATATAATCAAATAGACAGATTTTAATTGAACAGTTCAGTAGTTTTGAACTGTCTGGACAGAACAGCTTAGAATTACACTTGTAAACTCCATCGGGTCGTATTGGAACAATTCTGTACTGAGCATATTTAGGTTTATCGAATACTGAGTATTGGAAGCTTAAGAGAAAGAAGTGGGGAAGGCAGTAACTCTCAATGTTATCCTTGAACATCTATCCATCCTTTATCTGCCTGAGCATTTGCTAATTGTTTGGTCTTAGTTGAAATATAAATCAGTTTTCAAACTATTGTGACTGACTCTTAAACGGGCGGGCCCCGGTTTTTCAAGAAGTGAATAGCGCTATCTAGCGGATAAAAAAGGCTAAATAGTTTTAAAACATTTATCCACTGGATGAGGATGTATCCGCTGCATAGTGCAGTCCACTCTTTGCACTACCGGGGCCAGAACGCAACGATACTTGATGTAGAGCTACAGTATAAGGATGACTGTATTGTGGCAGGGACAAATCGCTTTCAGAAGTTGTCCGTCTCAAAGAATGACAGAACCACAGCTGTCCACCCCATTAGAGAAATGTCTGTCTCGGAGAATGTTTAGCTACATGGGTAAAATAACTGAATTGATGTAGGGACAAACCACAGCTGTCCTCCCCATTAGAGAAATGTCTGTCTCGGCGAATGTTTAGCTACATGGGTAAAATAACTGAATTGATGTAGGGACAAACCACAGCTATCCACCCCTTTAGAGAAATGTCCGTCTCGGAGAATGTTTAGCTACATGGGTAAAATGATTGACCAACTGCAGAGCTCTGTTCACTTTAGAGAGTTGTCCGTTCATATGAATTGATTTAATCAAATAATTATAATAACATTTATTAACGGAATTTATACAAGAGGCTCTGTCACGTTTAGTGATATTCAGAGAAATCCTGCATAAAAAGAAAACAGAAACAAGTATAGCATTGAAGACAACTTCAACAAAATCGTTAATCGCGGACTCCAAAGACATTGCTGTTAACATAAAATGCCGACTATTTGTTTTCATTTTATACTGTACTCCAGCCCATAAAATGTCTTGGAACTCTCTGCAAGACTTAGCTATTAGAGAATGAGAAATCGGAAAAGAGCATCATTACCAGAAAGTACGTACCAAAATGCACTCAGTCTGTTGTTGATGCAACGTTATCTTCCGTTGTGTAGCAAAATCAAGGTTGCGATGAGGACAGAAACTGTTCCCTGATGCCTGCGATATCCTTTTGAAACTGATTGAATCGACGGTGCACCGAACTCATTTGAAAGAAAAGTATTCCAAGTCTGGAAAAGTGTAAGTGCGGTGTCAGTTTTCGCCATTTCGCCCTTTGGATTAAATTTCATTTTAATGACTTCACAAGGTTTGCATTTGATAAGTAAAACGTTTGACTTCACACGATGTTGAATAATTGAGAAGTGCTTTACAGATTTTCATTCGAGCGGTTTTTTGTTTTCACAAAGATTTTCTTGTTGACTGAATAAAAATTAAATAAACTTAAGAGAGATAAGAACTGAGTGGAAAGTTTTTCGCGAAATCGATTTTATTGAATTGCAGAGTTCAAGAAACTTCTTAATCCTAATTTAAGTGACCTCTTCAGAATTACTTAATTTGTGTTGTGTATCATGCACTACTTCTACTCATTTTCACAACGCCTTTAAACCAGTGGTGATATAACGTATTCTAACAATATATGGATGTGAATGTTTTTCTGTGAACTAAACCACTCGTAGAATCCATACGACACTACATCTGGGTCCGAGTGGCATATTTGGGCGTGCGTGGCATATCGATATATTTTACATTAAACATGATTTTCTAGGTTTCCTAAACCTTGTCTCATTCTGATATTTTGTTTTCCATATACTAAAAAGACCATCACGCGGTATGCTCGAATACGCTCACTCGTGAGATATTGTTCTTGTCACTCGAAGATATAATCCATATCTTCTCGCTACCGTGTAATATCCTCCATATATGTTCAGGGGAAAACACTGTACTTAAGAGGAGCGTGCACTGCGAAGTGAAGCCACTTTAAGTGCATATCTGTGTTATTCTTAGTTACCTCATAGGATTGTCCAGGTGACTTTATTAGTTTATAATAATTGTAAGAAAAAAAACCCACAGATGAAGTTTGACTTTAAAGAAATCTGCTGATTACGATACTGACAAGCTTGGTCGCCGATATAGACATCTTTCGCATAATACACATGAGTACAACAAGCCAGAGTAACTATAAAATACTTCTTTATACAGTTTGGAAGCTGTAGTTGATACACTGCGGGTGGCCCCTCTTCCCGTGAGAGACTAGGACAAGATAAAACAGCGGCCGCGAACTCGTCATACAACATAGACTTAATGTACTCTTAATTAACGTAAAATGTAAATTGCTGGGGATAACAATTTTAAAATACGAAGGAATCCACCTTGTTACGGTTCCAGTTTTGCTATCGGCGCATCTCTAGACTGGCCTTCATTACATTAACCTTCAATCCTAAAGTCAAGTATTGCGGAAGTGGCCAAGCTGCTGTTTTGTGTTTGTACTGACATATCTCCTTTGGTTACTAATACAGCTGCTGAAACTGATACTAGGCAGTGTCAATGGGTCCCTTGAGATTTTGTATAAAATTTGACGAAAACCGGCTGAAAGAAGACTTAGAGTATTTTATTGCATATTTAAAACCATGGCTTATGTTGTATGCAGATATTTCATATTTAAGTAGGGCTGTTCAAAGAAGTGCACAGCTTGAATGTTTGCAAACATGACTAGTAAGTATCTTGGTGATCGGATGTAGCGTTCCCCTTACTGCTGCAGTGTCTAATTATTGGACGAGATCAATATCTGTCCGTATCATTGATAGATAAACTGCTGGCTTGAAACAGATTAAAATCATTACATCATAATCACACGGGAAAATAGTTTGACGCCATTTATATCGAGCGTTTATTCAAGAGATTGCAATCGATGTGTTTTAACTCAACTTAATCTTTTTCATGAACTGTATGTTGGCCGTTTAACGATTTTTAAACTACGCCAGTTTTTAACAGCATCGTTCCCTAGTAACGCCTCATCGTAGTCTGTTCAGAGCAAAATTGAATAAAATGGACAATTATTGGGACGGGGGATAAGTGTATTGGAACACCAATAGAGTGATTTGCAGCAGTATTGTACTAGGTGAGAACTACTGACACAACACGCGTTCAATTCAAATATTGTTGTTTTTGTTGTTCGTCATGATGATGAGTTGTTGTTGTTGTTGTTGTTGTGGATAACGACGATGACGTTGGTAGTGGTGGTGGGGATGATGGTGCTAGTGATGCGATGATGATGGTGATGATGATGATGATGATGATGATGGTGATGATGATGGTGCTAGTGATGCGATGATGATGGTGATGATGGTGATGATGATGATGATGGTGATGATGATGATGGTGCTAGTGATGCGATGATGATGGTGATGATGATGGTGATGATGATGATGATGGTGATGATGATGATGGTGCTAGTGATGCGATGATGATGATGATGGTGATGATGATGATGATGGTGCTAGTGATGCGATGATGATGGTGATGATGGTGATGATGAAGATGATGATGATGGTGCTAGTGATGCGATGATGATGGTGATGGTGATGATGATGATGGTGATGATGATGATGATGGTGGTGATGATGGTGATAATGATGGTGATGATGATGATGAGGATGATGATGAGGATGAGAATGATGGTGGTTGTGGTGGTGACGGTGATGATGATGAGGATGAGGATGATGGTGGTGATGGTGCTGGTGTTGGTGCTGGTGCTGGTGATGTCGATAATGAGGATGATGATGAGGATGCGATGAGGATGATGGTGGTGGTTGTGGTGGTGACGGTGATGATGATGATGATGAGGATGAGGATGATGAGGATGATGGTGATGGTGTTTACTGTATCTTTAATTCGTACAATATGAGTGTGTTAACAACAAAACCAAGTTCAAATCATGTTCAATTTTGGTTACAACGAAACTATGATCTTCATTCACAGGAATTTATGTATCGTAGACTTCCCTGAAGAGAGTAATTGTTCAATATCGGATGTGATGCTTACTCCTCTGACCTCATACCGAACACGTTAATCACCATGCATTCAGGAAGTCGTTCTTATCAATTGATTGCCTTGAGAAGCAGCCAACTACCACGGATTATCGTATACACAGAAGTTAGAAATTTCATTATAAAAAATGAACCAGAAATGACTAGAACGGGGTTAAACCGTTTTCATAACAAATTATACGGATTTAAGAAAGCTTTGTTTCCTTGTTCAAAAACCCATTGTGCTAATACCTTAAGTTTTTATCATCCCTTCAGCTTTGCCAAGAACAAATATTCCCACGATCTGGAGTATCCATATTGGATTGAACTGCTACCTTTGCGGTTTTTAAGAATTCAGTATAGTGAGCAACTACCGATTTAGTCTTTTGGAAGGACGGTATTTCGCACTTCAGTACGTTTCCTATCACTCTCGAGATTTCAAATCCTACTTGTAGTTTCAAGCTGTAGCACTGAACAAAGCCATTTGTATAAACTAGAACACAATTAGACCTTAATTATCAAGAATAGATTCCGTTTTTAAAATACCATTCTGCACAGAATCTATGCACGAGGACACGGATACATTGAACGGACGATTGTTCTAGAAATTCATTTATACATTTGAAAACCGATAGAAATCATTTAGCTATTTTCTGATTAACTGCTAAACATCAAGCTCTTGAGTTTAATAGGCTTAGACAGGACGGTAAGAAAGCGCTTTATGTACCGCCTCGACCTTATTCTTGACACCTGTTTGTTCGAGATATCTCACAGTCGTGTAGGAAAAACACAAAACAAAACTGGGAGTTTGCGTAGTGTTTTGAGCAACCTGACATTGGCAAAATAGTTAACTAGCTATGCATGAGGAAACATCTACTCAATAACATGATATATAGAGGGGGAGGGGACTTTCCTAGTGATATTTAGCACGATCCCATTACCAAGTGTCTTATTACATTTATATGTCTACCATGTAACGTCACCTTCTCAATAACATGTTAGGGGAAGAGAGGGGACTTTCCTAGCACGATCCCGCTACCAAGTGACTAATTACATGTATATGTCTACCATGCAACGTCACCTTCTCAATAACATGTTAAGGGAAGAGGGGGGACTTTCCTAGCACGATCCTATCTAATATATTCTAAGGTCTTGGCAGTATGCACGCTTTGTTAAACGGGTTTGCATTATAAGCACACTTCAGTATTTCCGACTGAGAAAGACGCCACATAATCACTCTATCCGGTTCAGAGAGTTAGTCCGTATTACATGAATGATTCAATTACGCAGAACCTGTCGTCATTTTTGCGAATTATAAGATTACCGCAAAAAGTAGTATTTACAAGAACGTTACGTCTGCCTTCAGTGCTAAGGTTACAACTGTTTTCAGTACACTTTCAATCTTAAGTTCCCCTCTGTGAATGCGGATAAAATAGACTCTGTTTACCTTTGAAACAACAACATGCTTGCATGCATACTGATATAGGCTTGTGATTTTTCAGACCTGTTACTCAGACGAGGCTATGTGGGAGTATTCAACAATATTTATTAATGTAATGTTATGATACCGCCAACGGTTGTATTCTGACGATTTTAAGTTATTATCTTGGCGTTTCAGTTATCCAACCACATAAAGAAGGGATTCTGTCAGCATCCTCGAGTTTTTGTCAAGTGCCGACTTTTATTCCAAACGAAATGGCGTGATAGTAAATGCATTAGCTATTAGAGTGCTTCTTTATGTGCAAAGCCAGAAATCCGTCATTTCGTGAGATTTAACAAGCAGGGTAGCGGAAAAACAAAAGTATTTTTGAGCATTTTTTCATAGGATACTGCTGAGAGTAAAACGAAGGAGAACACAATGAGTCAATGAGTGGTGTGTATAACAACAAAATGTTAATCTAGATTTCCGATTAAATGTGTACAAACAAACGCTGAGTCCGACTGATATGTCGTGTAAACGAATACATTGTCTGGATGGGTGTTTGCGGGACTTATACGTTCCAGTTTATCAATATGTCGAACCAGCTTTTCGTATTATAATATTAAGAGTTTTATCTCACATGCAATAGTCTCTAGGACGCAATTTCTGCCCAGCTGTATATAAAAGTAACATGAGAATAGGTACATAAACGATCTCCCTCCTCGGGTGAACGGGAAATGGAGACTATCTTGTCAGCTCAAATGCAGGTGACACGCAGATAAATGTCTGTATTTGTTCCCTTATGCTTATCATATCGTTGGAACTGATTCAAACATCGCATATAAGCGATATTAGAAGATATACATTGGCTATTTTAGATAAACATTGGTAATCTAGTATTTCAGTTCAGATTGTTCTGGCATTCTCTCTGTCTCTCTCTCATTCATTCATTCTCTCTGTCTCTGTCTCTTTCTCTCTCTCTCTCTCTCTCTCTCTCACACACACACATGCACACACACAACTTTATTTGTATACATATTGTTTTGACATTTTACCATCAGCTAAATAGCAAAGGCTAATCGAGGCTGTGGTAAAAGTATATTCTATATTTGGCAGGAAAGTTTACAAGTAATCACTGCATTTCTGTTGTGATAAATAAATCAGACCCAACTTGATTGTGAAATATTTCTGTTGCGTTTCTGTAAGATCGTCCAGTCTGAGAAAGGTCAACGTTTTAATAACATTCTAACGTAGTAGAGGCCGAAACTAAGTTGCAGGATCCGTATCTGTTTTCTACGTTTTGACTTTTACCGGTTTGGGTGGTGGGTTGCATTTGTTGCCAGATTTTGCCCATTAGTTAAGATTATTAGGGTTCAAATATTGCAATGTATCTCTAGATGTAGCGGGTTGCCGGGCAACGGAGAAAGAAACATTATCTCTATACTTTGACTGGACGTTTGCGCATGACCCAAAAAGTGTTGTATTTTAAGGCCTGATCAGACAAGCATGCATGTGAGTTGTATGAGTGTACATGGAGTGCCAATGACTTGGACGTCTGCAGTCAAGAACAGGACAAGAGTTGTATGAGAGTCGAGTGATGGGAGTTGGATGAGAATTTGGTCAAGTGACATGGCTGCGGTTAAACAAGGATCAGAGTTGTATGAGAGTCGGGTGATAGGGGTTGGATGAGAGTTTGGTCAAGTGACATGGCTGCGGTTAAACAAGGCTGAGAGTTTTATGAGAGTCGAGTGATGGGAGTTGGATTGATCAAGAGACATTGGTTTGGCCAAACGAGGATTACAGTCGATGAGACTTGACAATATTCGCAAAACAAACAAATTGGCGGTCACCTTCCATGCGCGATGCGTGTTTGATCAGTTTGACGTGGCCTTTACTCTCAAATTATCGTGAACTTGGCACGTGCGAACAGTCTAATAACAGGACAAACATTTTTTTAAATACACACGAGGAATACCATTAGCCTATGGAACGTTGTAATGATAGAAATTGCAATGTCAACATGTTGGACTAAACTATTGCTAATGTCGATTAATTAGAGTAACTATTATTAGCAATAGTTAACAATTATTCCCTGAAGTGGTAGAGACTAGTGATGGATATTCACCGAGCCGCGAATGCGGCGCTGAACAGTTGTTGTCAGTCAGGTTTTCATTCGCATTTCAAGAAAGCCGACATCACGTTTCTTGTAGAGTACATGTAATGGCATGGCTATATGTTTGTGATGCAGATTATAGCGTTACAAATGACATAACATTGTCTGGAACGTAAACAATTTAAGATTGTCCTATCACGCCGTCCTCTTGAGCAGTAAAATATTGTTGTATAAAGTAAATTTACCTGAACGTTTGAAAACACTATTCATATGTTTAAAAATGCCAGAATGATAGAGTAATATGTAACATTTATTTAAAAAATGTTGATGGCCAAAGATAAAAAAAGGTTTTTGATCTAAAATACAGTAGTTAGCGACTGAAATTTTGGAGCATATTTTGTAATAGAGATACTTTGGGTAACAAACATAATGCACTTTAACAAATTAATATCGGACGGCCATGCTCAGGTCGACAACTTTGTTTATACCATATGGCGACTAAAATAACATTTTAAAAAGTGTTGAACAGAGCGGAATGTCCAGTCCACCTCATCTGTTTCAGTAGTGTTGCCACAAGTCCCCATTAACACTCACTTTCAATCATTTATGAATCCAAAACGTGCCACTTTCCTTGTGTTTGTTGACTGGGGCTAAGACATTCAAACATCCATAATTGTTTTTCAAACACAGGTTAATCAACCTATATATTTAAAGAAAACTATCTTGAACAACGTAAGTCATGCTTTAATTGACGTCACAGGCAACCTATATGAATTGGCGTTAATGATATTAAAGGGACCTTAACAAAGCCGGGTTTTTTTAAACTGTTGTGAAGCCCTATTAACCTTGGACAAGATACACAGTTGTATGGGACAATTTTGTACAATTATACAAGTGGCCGTCCTTCGCTAGTACACATATTTATGAGGTTAGTCTAGTCTACTTCGTCTTCCTGCAAGTAGCACAACCAGGAATAACAAATATTGAACACTAACCTTCGAGAATATTCAGTGTGTGTTTTTCATTGAGTACTGACACGAATTAATTGCGTTCACAGTTGGATTCTGCTGTGTTATTTTGCGCGGCCATTTTTCAAGGGCAAAGATCAAGAACTATGTTTTCCCCGTGCCAGGCAAACTGAATAGGTAATCTCTTGCCAGTGCGTGTATATTGAGTACCTACGGAATATCTATTCCACGAATGTTCAATAATTTCTACCGACAATAATTAATTTATTTTCTCTATGTAGTGTGCTGAATAGAAAGTTCTATTTCAGTCCAGCGTGCAGCAGTTCCCTGCTAACTCGTAAGTCAGTGAATGACCCACCTTTCCACCGTATAAACTGTATGTATTGATAACTAGAGGAGCAAAGCACGTCAACATTTCCCAGCTATATACAAACTGATGTATACAGATTTCTATTTGATATCTGTGCCAGTTTAATACTTTTCGTCTTGTTGCTTTGCTTATTTACTTATGTACCTCAATAAACATTTCACTCTGTATATGTGCCATGTACTAAGGACTCACTAGCTCCACCGGCCCCAGTCGAAGGTGTTTAACTCGACAGTGCGGGATGATAACTAATTGATTTGCGGTATACCTCATTAGTGAACTGAGTCGTGTTACTCAAATGATTCTCCAAACGTACACGACTAAATGAGTAAATGTACTAAAATTCATTTTTCGTTATGAGGAAATAACGTTTATTTCAGTTTAGCTTGAAACTTCGATTATCTATACCTACGAACGGAAACGCCAAGAAATGCTTGAACTATAATAACGACAAAGCTATAAAACATATGTTACTTGTAAATTGCTAAACTTTACGGAAACTCACCTCGTGTTCTTTGGCACAGTTGAATTTCTATCTTGAACTGTTAAATTTTTGGATCATTCTCTATTTTATTGAAAGGTTACAGGAAATGACGTCAAAAAATCTTGAAGTCCCCCTCAAGTGCAGGGATTAACTTTCCGGTCTATGTTTTCCCTTTCAATTAGCTCTTTCCGTATCTTTTCTCCCTTGACCGATTCAATTAGCTCTTTCCATCTCTTTCCTCTCTAGTGCAGCTTCTTTGTTTTGCTCAATATTGCTGATTCAAAAGCCTTGGTTCAGCTTTGTAGCTAATAAGAATTTAAAACCTTTTCATTTCGTGGGCGGTAACTTTAGTGTTTTATTAGATTTATTGCAAGATGTGATATTAAAGGATTTAAGATCAATGATATAAAGTGTACTTATCAAGACCTTTCACTTGAATGGTCACACTTTTTTCCAATGCTGTGAGAAGACTTCCTCTGTCTTTCACTTTTGTAACTCTACGGATTCATGCACAAACTTTAACTTGCTGCGATTGCATACTTGGTACTGATTTTATGTAAATATCAGAGGTATATGTACAGTAACCCTGTGCAGCTGTACAAGCCAGTATTGAAAAGGTGATTATCTCTGACAAAAAGGTAAACTAAATAATGTGATTTCAAAAATATTGACATTAAGACAATTACAAAAATTCCATTTCTTTTCTGCGTCCAAAAGGCCACAGTTAATTCAAGGAGCCAATTAATCCATGCATTTGCTTGGGAAAGCTGCAAATCACGATCTACAGTTAACACGAACTGACTTAAACATTATTGTTTGAAACTTTAATTCAGTTTTTTCAAGACATGTTTTGAGAGACAGCTTTATTAATTGGGAATAGCTATTTCTTATTAATATATTATCAAAACTTGCGATCAAATTCATTAAGAAGAGAATAGAAAATTCTCAATATAAATTCCGGACTCTTCTTTTGCGATTTTCTTTTCCGTTTCCCGAATAATTGTTTTGTTCGGTGTTTTCATTTCCTCTAAAACAGATAAGATTGGAATATAATTTTATATGTACGAATATAGCCGTCACTAGTTTCTTTCAAACAATAGATTTATTAACTATTTGAGGAAGCTGTCCTTTAAAAAGATTGCCAGGATTTTTTACTCTGTTGCGATAGCAAA
Source organism: Epizoanthus rinbou (assembly GCA_025505405.1). Taxonomy (NCBI): domain Eukaryota; kingdom Metazoa; phylum Cnidaria; class Anthozoa; order Zoantharia; family Epizoanthidae; genus Epizoanthus; species Epizoanthus rinbou. Next base: position 1,445 of record JANVCH010089649.1, on the reverse strand, counting down.
TAAATTACTGGAAAGTTTCATGTGAAACCGTAGCAGTGTTTCAAACCACCCAGAACCCTGTAGAAAGATTTTACAATCAACAACAACTGTCAGTAGTGGTATCTCAAGATACAGATCAACTCTAAATGCAATAGGCCTTAATCCTGTACCGCTTTCTGAATCAAAGATAAGTCGGCAGTGTCCAATCACTTGCTCACGTATTGCACAAACATATCATCTGTATCTTACCGACATTGTCACTATAAGAAAACACAAATATACAAGTTTACTGCCTGATATACTAGAACTTGCTTTCAGCGATAAACGCGGCCCTGGTGAGTGCTGAATTTCGTTTATAAATTCCAGCTGACTTGCAATGAATACAAAGGATAAACTCACTTCATTACGAAAGTATTGTATTAACGCTCCTTTTCTAATATTATAATTCGAAATTCGTTTTAGAGAAAAACGTTTAGGAGCAGATAAAACTTTAAAGACGACAAGACTATTGTGCCCTGTACAAGATATATATATCTACCAGATCGCCGTGTTCATAGCCTTTATAGTTCTTTATATTTAATTGTATCAACATTTTGGGAGTTACCCTATTTTTCACTTCTTTCCTTTGATTAAAAACGTGGAACCCCTTCTAGGTATGGATTTGAAGTGGCTGAACGTTTTCATGTCTTTTCAAATTCTTTACAACTGCTCGATGCCCTCAACCAATAATAATTCCCCACGGTGTACAAAAATATTTTTAATTGTTTTCAAGCTTTCCCCAATATACAGCGGCCTATGTTTTTCAAAGATAAAAAGGCCTTAATACCCAATAGGTTATGATGTAGATTTTTTGTCTGTGCATCTCGTTTCACCAAATGAATGGCCCGACTTCAACAAACCAAGGCGATGAATAACACAAAAGATGACCGGCATTACTTTTATTCAGTGACATATTTTGATAAATCAATATCTTGAGTTTTCGTTGAGAGTAAACTAATTTCACACCTGTCCGCTTTTGTACTGTTTTAATATGTAATTTATTAGTACAGTGATAGGTTTTTTAGCAAAATTCTCAGCATTACGAACATGTTGCTTGTTCCCCGTCTTGGATGGATTAGAATCACTTTAACGAATCCGATCTAATGAATACACTGGTTCTTGGAAACCCGCAACTACGGGTCCTGTTGATTATAGCATAGTACCATATGCGAGTTGAACGTGTACGAATCGGAACTTTGAACTTTACAATTATTAGGGACTGTTCGTTATTTATTGTGCAGGGGGGGACGGAGAAGACACTCGGTAGGGGGTATTTAATTCTTGGGGAGTGAATCAAGGGGGGCTTTGAATTTTAGATGGGGTTCCTGAAAATGTATTTGTCTCTGCTAACTTTGAGTGGGGCCTTGCAAACATTTTATTGCCTAAAGGAGGACCTCTCTCCTCGTCTCCCCCCCCCCCCCCCCCGG
>JANVCH010089538.1:0-15063 GCA_025505405.1 Epizoanthus rinbou | reverse complement strand
CTATTATTATTCTAAAACAAATACCCGCCAATGAATTATTTACTAAATAGTACAAAATATGTGACTGCTTCTTCTATGGGATTATAAAAACATTTCCTAAGAAAAATGCTTGATATATTATTGTATTCTACATATTTATAAACATCTCATACGAGTTTGGAGCATTCCAGTACAAATCAAAATAGATCAAAATTTTAAAAGTTCAAGATCTTTCGACCCTAGGGGTCCTCATCAGACTGAATATATTGAGGTTTCGACATGGTAAAACAGAAAGTATAAATGCAAAACAAGAGAATATATTTTTGGCAACAATGATGACTAGTGGAGGATTCCGTCCTCTGCTAGATTATAAGTCTTGACACATTAATAAAGTCATTATTATTATTATTATTACATAAAATTATGATAGACTTATACAATTACAAAAGTATATATTGACTTGTAATCTAAACAGAAGATCCAAACCTTCTTTTCTTTCATCTTGCTTTTTCTGTTCTCTCAACTTTAGCTTAACCTGCAGGTAATAGGTTAAACACGATATGACTGCTTATATACAGCAAATTGAATATTTTATGTGGTATTGCAAAATATATTACATTTATCTGTGTTGTCAAATGTAGATTTCGTGATTACATACAGTAACTGCCATAATTCGCGATTGTCTGTGTTATTAATTCAAAATGAAAGAATGAGCCAATCACACACACAGACACATATCCACATGCACACATACATGTATATACACACATATACACACAATTACACATACCTATGCACATCCGCCTCACACACACACACACACACACACACACATACACGTGACACATGGTACCTGTGCCAGTTTCTCTTTTGCTACATCTGCTTTCTTCTTCGCAAGCTCAAGAACTGCTTCAGCATCATGAACTGACTGCAAATACAAGATACATGTACATGATGTACACTGTGCAACAATTGCAGGGGCGGATCCAGGAATATTGAAAGGGGAGGCCTAAGATTTTCTAGGGTGATCCGGGAGCATGTTCCCCCGGGAAACGTTTGAAAATTGCATTTCTGAAATCACTAGAAATGCACTAAAATCTTAAAACCTAGGATATTCCTCCGTAAGTGTTTTTATAAAAGAATTCTTACGAAAATCCCAACTCTGCACCCATAAAAAAAATTGGGTCCAACTCGAAAGGGGGGGGGGCACAGGCCCCTTGTATTCACCACTGAACTGATATATCTGGACTGAAGAACTGAATTACACTGTATTTTATTTCAATGTGTACCAGATCAAATTGCCTGCCAAATGCATCAAAGTAACAGAGACCAGAATGACTAAATAAACAAATGAATATAATTTTTACTTCCTCCCAATGCCAGATCCAAACAAATATAAAGTCTATGATCTCAAAATAATTTTGGTTTCTCAGAACTGCAATTTAGTTTTGTATCACGACTTACTACTAACATAACTTTCTGAACACTCATGTGGATAATTGTAGTATCTTGTTTGTGCTTCTAAGAACTTACATGTAAAGCCGACAAACTAGCATTCACAAAATCTTTTCTGCTCAGGATAAAAACTGAAAATACCCATTGACTGCAAAATTAAAAACTCTGCAGACATTTTATCTAATATCATAGTCACGACGCCATGACGGTCCATTGATTGATTGTCAACAATTGTTGTATTATTTTATTTTTAACAATGTAATCGGTAAGTCTGATGGAAGCTTCTAAATAAAATAAATAATAAAATAATGATAAGGATGGATGTAACTTAAATGAAAAATTGTTAATAATTTCCATCATGTGGTAAAAGTGAGGTCACTTTTTAAATAGATTCTGTGTCAATTCAATTCAGTTGTAATAAAATTCCAAGATGTAGTATCTAGATGTTATAAACTTCTGAACTGACTTAATTCTTCCAGCACATATTCTTCTTGTGACATAACTGAAACACCCTGAAAAACTAAAATACGGCTTCATATTTAAAACAAAAAACTATCTTATATTATCTTATATTACAAATAGTTAATGTTTATAGGAACTTAGGAAGCGGTCAATATTTATGGGGAGAACCGGGTTGGATAAAAAACGTACGGGGTATGAAATATTTTTAAGACAATTAAGACGGGGCTCAAAAAAATATGATGTGAAATATCAGATTTTTCCAACCCGGTACTCCCCATAAACACTGACCGCTCCCTAATGTACTTTCAGTTTGAGGGTTACCCGCTTCACGTATTTTATCTATTTATTATTATTCATTTATTTATTTATTTGTTTGTTTATGACAACTACCGACTTCAGCAAAGCTTTTCGAATCTCAAGATGTTCAAGAAAAGCCATGCTATAGGTGATTTCCAGCTTTATGATCTGTGTTGGGGTCGTGAAAGCCCGATATTAAGGCGGCTGAATATTCTACAGCAAAATGGTCTTGCGAATACTGTACTTGGTGACAGGACGGAACAAGAGTATTTGACTCATTAATCGGTATTTAAGCTCTGAATTTTGGATACAACATGCCTTCGATCCAAAGAACAAATTATCAAATACGAAAAATGAATCATTAATGCAAAACGAAGATATAATGCCTTGTACTTTGGGAGAGGTGATATTTTGATCAGCAGTAAAACTAACATTTCCGTCGATGTCTCCGAGTGGCTTTAAAATAATTCGACAAGGTTTTGCCACGGAATTTGTACAACAGTAACATAAAATAAAACGCTTACAGTTTTGGCGTACCATTGCTAGTTAATAAAAAATTGATGAAAGAAAGCAGCCTTGGGGTTATTCCGCCCTGCAGTACTTGGTGAGCATGTTAAAACGCGTGTCCTCTTTGGGACCCACACATCTACCAGCGGAAAGGACCACCTCCAGGCCGGGGCCAGACATCTCAGTATCGGCGATTCCAATGTCAGATTTTTTGGCTGAGGCTCATTGTTCTTAATATTTTGGGCATTTCAACCTCAAATTGTTCTTAAATTGTTCTTATTTCTATAATCAATAAGTTTGCTGTGGTTTAAAAACATATCCCTGAAATGAACACAACATCGCTCCTAGGGTTTAACCACAGGCAACGAGATTCGAATGAAAACCAATTAAACACGAGAAACAATATTTCGTCTTGAAACATTGTTATGGCTCTGCGACTTGTTATGGCTGTGAGTCTTACTTTTCTTAAATTGTTCCTAAATTTTTGGCGATCTGAGCCTCATTGTTCTTATAAAGTTGTTCTTATAAAAACAGGGTGTATTGTATATGTACAGTAGTTACCTTTGACACTTTGTTGTTTCGAATTTCTAATGTTTCTGCAATTTTATTACGTAGATCAATGATGATGACAGCATGCGATGTCTCAGCCATTACCAAGCCCTGGCCAGTTCAGAGAAGGGTACAATATTACATTTTTATGAACACATCACACCTATCCTTAAAGAACTTCACTGGCTTCCTGTACAACAGCGAATCACATTTAAACTTCTTATCCTGACCTTCAAGGCACTAAACTACAATTCTCCTCAGTATCTGAAAGAACTACAGCCTTGCCGCCCTCCTTTTAACCTCCGTTCCTCTACCAAAAACCTACTGTCTGTACTCAAATATAACTTAAAATCTTATGGCGTCAGGGCATTCTCCATCTGTGCTCCAACTTTGTGGAACAACATTCCTAACGAAATCTGGCAGTTACCAACACTTGACATTTTGGAGAATAAACTTAAAACATTCCTTTTTAAACAGGTTTTCTAATGTTTTTATCTACTCGTAGTTTTATTATATATTTTTAACTACATAATGTTTACATACATACTTTTTTATATAATATTAAATTATATCTTATCTTTTCAACTTTCACTGTGAAGCGCCTCTGGACATCTTGGAAGGGGCGTTATACAAATACTTTATTATTATTATTATTTTTCAGAAATTATTATCAGTTATTGAAATGACACTTCTACATTGCGTCCATTATTGTCTTTCTAAAGTTCTATTTGAATCTAATATTGCTTTGTATATTGGTGTTTACTATTACCTGCAGACAGCACATTTAGTAGCAGAGGAATTCTTCCAACAAGGTGACTTGGAGCAGATAGATCTTAAGGCCACACCCATGGCCATGATGGATAGACAGAAGAAAGACGAGCTGCCACAAATGCAGCTGGGATTCATTGATTCAATTTGTGTCCCAATCTATAAGGTTCGTAAAGACATGCGAGTTTTCTTTTTCATCGTTGTTGGTTTTGTTTTGTTTTCCTTAAAAAAGACAGGTGAAAATGAAGCTTGGCTCATTCTAGAAAGCCTCTTGAAACAGGTATGGGTGGCCGGCAGGTGCCCCTCGTTGATCAATATATCTTTTGGGTGCATCAGATGATGATCGTAGCCCGGTTTGGACGAATCTGTTGTCATTTCTCTATCGGGGAGGGGAGGTGGGAGTTACAGTGTAGTTTCAGTCCGTTTCTATCTTATGCTATGAAAGGTAGCAACACTGACATTGTTTGGCCAACTACTTAAGACCTTTACTTCACCATGTTCAATTAGCAGGTAATGGTGAATGACATGCCTTCTTGTTTTTGAGACTTTACATATTTACAAGTCACGAAATGTTACTGGGTATGTGATGTATTAGCATATCTGTGATCGTCATCACAGAGGTTATTAGTCTCTGTCAGGCTTGCTGCAACCGAAGATGGTTGTAGATAGTGAAGATAAAATTGCATTTTAGGTTCAATTCCGGCTCAACGCAGTTTTTTCCCTTCACGTTTTGCAGCTCTCCATCTTATGCTAGACTTGTCTGATCACAGTAGTGGATATGTAGAATGCAACAGTTACTTGCTACGCCATTGCAGTGTTGTATGAATATAGTGCCAGCATCACATAATGTCCTTGGGCAAGACATTTACTCTCACAGTGCTTCTCTTCACCCAGGTGTATAATGGGTACCTGGGACAAGACATTTACTCTCACAGTGCTTCTCTTCACCCAGGTGTATAATTGGGTACCTGGGACAAGACATTTACTCTCACAGTGCTTCTCTCCACCCAGGTGTATAATTGGGTACCTGGGACAAGACATTTACTCTCACAGTGCTTCTCTTCACCCAGGTATATAAATGGGTACTTGGCAAATTGTTGGAGGACAAACCTGATAAATGCGGGGGTAACCCCGCAATGGACTAGCATCCCATCCAGGGGGGAGCAGTAATACTTTCAGTTACTTCATGCTACAGAAACCGGAGTTAAGCGCCGGCTCTGATGAGCCATGTTGGCTTCTTCAATCTTAGATTGAAGGCAGACTTTACTTTGTTTTACAATATTACTATTTGTTACATTGGATGGACACTATATCTAATGATGGTTACGTCTGACAGGCATTTGCAGAATTTAATGGAAGTTTGCAGCCATTATTAGAGGGATGTAATCACAATAGAAGGCAATGGGCGAAACTTGCTGATGATCACAAGACCAAGGATCAAGTAAGCCTTGTTGAGTTGTTATAGTGTGTGCATCATTATCGCTTGTTTACCATCGTTTCCTGTTCATCTAAGTATTGTATTCCGACTACCCCTGTAAATAGATATAAATCACTCCCCTCGTTGAAATCAGCACTTTTGTTGTTGGGGCCAGTGTGTTACGTATCCAATATTCTACAGCAGTTATAATCGTCTTTGCGGAATTCTTGCCCAGTAATGGTAATGTCTCTATTCATTTGATAAAAGTACATATCAAGTTTACAATGTTAGTCGAAACAATATTTATTTAGAAATGCGCATTACATTAAGTAGAGGAAAGTCATCAATATCAGGTATAAGAAAGTAAGAGTCAGTGTATACTCTTTGCATTGTATCCTTGAATGAGGCATAGCCAATTAAACAGCACTTGTTAGTGCCGTTTCATATATATATTTGTACTAGTATTGGTTCAGTTACGTTCTGTTGATGCTAGCGATGCAATTGCGATCACAATCCTAACACAAAATAAACCTGGTGTGAAGTGAGGAAATGCATTTACAATTGCAAGAAAAAGGAAATATTTATGTTTCTTTTCCGTGCTTTGCACTTGTGGTTGGATCAAAATCTTTGCCAGTGTGAATTGAGGGGACAAAATCATAATCGTATTAAAGTGCAAGAGAAGCAGCCTGGCCAAACATTGCTGTGTGAATAGTATTGTATTCTCGATGAAAAGGGAAAATGAGTTGTCACAAAACAAAGATACAAAAATAATTAAAGATATTGATTTAAGTTTTAGTCTGCAGATTAACTGACAACTTGTAGACAAACTTTGTTGCTGTTTGTACACGTCAATTTGTACACGTTTGAGAAATAAATAGTTCTGTCACAATATTTGTGAGAACCAGTTATTTCAGCCTAGCAACTGAAAATGTTTAGTGGTTAGCTTGAATGGTCAGCCGTAGTTGATATAGCACAGCATGCTATTGTCTTTGTACCATATCACTTAGTTTATGTAAATAGTGATACTGATACACATAATAATAGTAATAATAATAATAATAATAATATGAAAGATACATTATATAAGAAGCACTTATGAAAAAGTTGTTGGATATCGAAATGTGTTTGAATATTAAAAAAATGTAATGTTGATCTCACTCCTTGTAAGCTAGTTAACATTTTGTATGTTGAAACTAGATATTTTACTTTGTTGTTGTCAGAACAGATTTTCCTAATTACATCAAGTACTCCTCTCAGAAGAGTGACTTTTAATATGAAATTAGGTTACTTACGTGAAGCGAGTTTAATATTATTATCAGGCCACAAGATGCCAACGTTTAGCACGTACGTTATGGCTTGAACACAATTGAACTATACACGTTGATTTGATGTGTCTCAGATTGCAACTGAGATTTACAGAAAAGAAAAGTGACACATAAATTCGAAATGTTTCCTACAGCTTGTAGACGGAATTATTACAATTTTTTTCTTGGAATCATTACTGATTGCAGTATTAAATATCTAACGGGTATAAAAGAATAAAACAGTGGAAAGACTATTTAAAAGGAGAAGGTAAAATATAGAGAAAATGCTATGAATGCATTCTAAACATATACAGGTGCACCTTCCCATGGGGACAACGTCTCCAATGCAGACACTTCACTACGGCAAAATGCTCACTCATTTACCTAAGAATTTAGGCCTAGTTCAAACGCCATACTTCATTGTTCTGGATCATTAGCTTTAGGCTTATATGAAGTATGGCGTTTGATCCAGGCCTAGCCTGCATGTAGAGCTATAATACGAACACCTCTTTCTAAATTAGTCAATATAAAACAGCTGCAAGTGTCAATAAACTGTGTTATAAACACGCGGAAGTTGTAGAGCACCAGAGAGGTTTATAAGAACGTTGTAAAACATTGGGGTATAATCGACTAGGGGAGGTTAGAGGCTGATTGGGATTGGCACGGAATTTTGCAATTATCGTGGAATTTTGAAACGTAATTACTGTGACAACCCTGTGACAACTCTTAAGTAGCATATTGTCCCAAACTCATTGTAAAGCTGGCTTTGGAGTATGCATGCATTATGTGTTGTTGGTTTCTTTGCAACCAAATGAGAGCAGGGGCCGTCGGACAATGTACAGGTTCCAGTGTTATACATTGTCTGTTGAGTGCAGTAATTATGATGCAATGTTGTAAGTATATGTCCTGAGATCTTACGAGAATTTTGTTTTCCAGCCTGAGAATGAGACTGAGAATCATGTTCGGAAATTCAAGGAAACTAGAATATGAAAGGTAAAGATAATGTACTGGTTAATTCTACATTTCATTATCTTTACTTCCTTGCTTTGGCTTGTTTGAAGAACTTGCAATTCTCAGTTAGCAGGCCAGTCACAGGTTGTTCATGAGCAGACAGTGTATCAAGTTAGCTCAGTGAGATGTTTAAAGGTATCCAGAAACTTACCTTCAGTTTAACTAAAAGTCAATTTATATGTAACAGTAGCAGTGTTCGTACTTGTAACTGTGTAGATCGGTTCTTAATTGGTTACAAGATATGTTTGTTCTGTAGTGCTCTATACTTGAAATGGTTTCTCTGCCTAGGCTACTTGCAGCACGTGTGGAGCAGTAATGTACATCAGCCAGTAACACTAACATCTCGCTTTATGTGTTGGTATTCTGGTCATTCTCACACGCCAGATTTTATTGAGTACGTAAACCCTTAACCATGTCGGGGATGACTAACAGGGAATCTGTTCCAATTACTAATTAAAACATCCTTCAGATGATATACATTGCAAGCAAGGGCATAAATAAATCACGACTACTAACTGGTGCAAGAAATAACTACTCAACATGTTAACATAATCTTGTGTTAATTGGCATGTATCAAAGTTGAGAAGATCAATGTTAAAGTCGCCCATAAATACACATAGTTTCTTTTCCGTTGAGACCCTATCCATAACCGAAGATAGATGCTCAATGAATTGCTCAGTTTTGCCTTTTGGATGTCTATATAAGACACCACATAGGATATTTTTTGAGGAAGTGCAATTAATTTCTATCCAGAGAGATTCATATTCTTCAGTGAGTGCGGATACATGTAAGTCGTCCCTAATGTGGTATTGTAGGCCGTGCTTCACATAGAGGCCAACTCCTCCTGCGTTACTTAGAGTTGGCTGCGAGATGAAATCATACCCGAAAATATCTGTGTTTGAAATCTGACCAACGTTGTGTAAAATATTGGTTTCTGATAAGCCAATAATACTGAACGGGAAACTAGATCTGTGAGCAGCTTATATAGAGCGTCATAATTGTTGTTGTTGTTAGGGGAATTGAAACCAAAAACAGAAACTGCTGGTGGTCTCTGAGAGTATGTACTATGTATCTCGTGAAAAAGTTGTTTTAAAAGTGTTTTACTCAATATTCTCCATTACATCTCTCCTTAAAACTATTTCACTGAAAGGAAATGGCAGATGTTTTTTAGTGTTTACATACAGGAATATGTCTGAGGTTTCTTTAAACTGGAACGTTAATTGTACATATCTTCACAGCCTCAAGACAATTAAGGCTATAAAGAGGTTACAAATGTCTGTGTCAGATGAATGCAAGTCCTTGGAAACTCCAGCATGTATTGACTGTATTCATTTCAAATTGGACAAGAGTTCGATACATGAGTTCCTGTACAAATAACACAGATTGAATAACTTTGAATAACCTTGTTGTAAGTTACTGTTTTGCTTCGATTTAGTTCCTTCATTGCCTCAAAATGTCAAAGATGATAGCTTAATTGGAAACATTTATGTTCGTTTTTGTAGCTGCTCTGAGTAATGTGACAGAAGAACCGAGGGAGGGTAGTCTAGATGGATGGATTAGGGAAGTGCTCACACACCAAAGGCAAAGATACTTGTATGACGAGCGAGTGCTCTTGACTGTACGTTCTTCAGTGGCGCTTTAGGGGATTGAAAATCTTTATACTAATGGAGATAACGTCGAACGTCAAGAGAAAGCAGAAACCCATGAGAGTGGACTCAGAATTTGTAAACCAGATATAAACGTTTCAACAAATCTGGATGTGACAGGCGAGCTTTTAAAGTTATTCTACGATGTAATGGATATATAAGCATTGTCATTTGAAGGAAAGCAGAAGTGCTGGATAGTTACAGTAACCTGTGGAGCTAGATACATGTATAACTGAAACTTATTTGCTGAACTGACTCATTCAGATTGTGTCAACACAGTCATACAAACAAATATCAGAGCCATGACCAAGTTGTGTTCTGGTACTCGCCAGACCAGAATACCAACAAACCAAATATTATTAAACAAACTGAAACTTATATTTGTCACAGTTTTTGGGAGATTACTAATCTATTCAGATTATCCAGTCTCTTGGCAATCAAAACTGACAAAATGAATGTTGAATGCACTTAGTACAGGCAGTCTATGTATGACAATGATACTTTCTTGCCAATTCTGCTGAATAAGCATAAGTAGAAAAACTAAATTAGCATTCGTTTTGCTATCACTCGTCCTGAATATGCATGCTCACTACACATGTTAATGATTGAAGATTCCAATACAAAGAATGATTTACATTAACACTAATATAAAACCATTGATAATATGATAATAATAATAGCCTCAATGCATTTACAATAAATTCTAAATTTTAGTTAAATGTTAGCACATAGCTATATATAGAAAAGACTAATTAATTAATTAATTAACAACACGGCCAAAACTAATTCACTTCACAATCAAATGCACTCCATAACTATCACTGCAGTTACACTACATAGTTTAATTTCTTAAATGCAGGGAGGTACATGTAACAGCGATACATTGGATTTTGGCAGTCGCTTTCTATGCAAATTGATCCACAATAGAACGGATTTCACTAATTGAAAGTCCAAAGATTGATTCAAATGAAATGACAGTGACAATGCGACATGATAGGAAGAACTCATGATTAGCTAAATTGGTCTTTGAAACAATTACCAATCAGAAGGTCCTGTGACAGATGTATGCCAATCAGAAGAAAAACATATTTCCATTGTCATTGGCATTTGCATTTGCATGGCAGATGACATTCTTTACTTTGTCGATATCTGCTGCCAATTCTAGTAGCCTGCATAGCTGGCGGTCTGTTTGGGCAGCGGAAAAGTCGCAGTTATTCGATATTTTCGATCGGGCGCCATATTGGACTTGCGCGTAAATGAGGGACTGGGGAGAGATGATGTGCCAATATGGCGCCCGATCGAAAATATCGAATAACTGCGACTTTTCCGCCGCCCAAACAGACCGCCAGCTATGCAGGCTAGATTCTAGAGGCTGAAATGTTTTGCAATACTTCACAGTATCACATAACATCCCTAAAGGTGACTGTTTAGTGCAGAGTTTGATCTGTTCCTCTTAAGTGTTATGAACATGAGTGGTGCTACAGTGGTGTACTTAGAGAAGGATATCCCCTTGCTTCCTCAGAGAAAGTACTGCCAGAAGGGCCAAACCCCTTTCTCAATATCAACTAACTTCTATGTGCAGACTAACTACCATGGTTTGCTAAAGAAAACTGAAAAATTAATCGGAATCAGCATAGTGTTAAACTGCATTTTTGAGAAGATAGTACTGGTGTTTTTCTTGTATTCATAACCTTTTGATACTAGTGTGTAGTGTGTTCAGCTACGCTCTTCAGTTCCATTTATAAAAGAAACCCCAGGAACAGTCAACACACAAACATTACAAGTATGTACAAATGCGATGGAAAGAGAACTGTCGAGTAGCTAGGTTGTATAAGTATTTATTTGAAATTTATGATGCTTTGTTTCACTTCATCACAAATAATGGCACATCATTGAATTCTTCCTTCTGAAGATTGGTGTATTATAACAAGCATTACAATCACAATCAGTGTTTTATATCTACTCACAGTCGAACACATGCTGTACTGTTCACAGTGAAATCTTACTGCTTCAGCAGTTGAGCCTTTCAATACAGGGACATTCAGCCCTTTACAGAAGTCGTCCCTGCATTTCAACCAAAATATCGGATCAACTGTGTTAATGAATTCTGTTTTTCTTCCATCAAGAGAACTTCCCAAAATATCATTTTGTGTGAGAATTATGGAATACGTGGAAAATCAGCCATGTCTCTGTATCCGCATAGAAGTTGTATGTATCACTCACGTCGCTTCCTTGTTCCAGTCCCAGCCTTTGACTGCACCATACACTAGTGTTATGGATTTGATGTATGAATACAAAGTGAGATCACCTTCCTCTGTTTAGAAGCTGGCTTCATAGGGAAATAAGATGGACTGATCAGTTATGTATTATACATTACACTACACTAGCCCTAACACTACACTGCACTAGCCCTAACACTACACTGCACTAGTCCTAACACTACACTGCACTGCACTGCACTGCACTAGCCCTAACACTACACTGCACTGCACTACACTGCACTAGTACCCTTCCATACACTACACTACACTAGTCCTAACACTACACTGCACTGCACTGCACTAGTACCCTTCCATACACTACACTACACTAGTCCTAACACTACACTGCACGACACTAGCCTTAACCCTACACTACACTGCACTGCACTACCCTTCCATACACTACACTACACTAGTCCTAACACTACACTGCACTGCACAACACTACACTACACTGCACTGCACTACCCTTCCATACACTACACTACATTACACTACACTACACTGCACTGCACAACACTACACTACACTACACTACACTACACTACGCTGCACTACACTACACTGCACTGCACAACACTACACTACATTACACTACACTACACTACACTACACTACCTACATTACACTACACTACTCTACACTACACTACACTGCACTGCACAACACTACACTGCGCTGCACTACACTACACTGCACTACACTGCGCTGCACTACACTACACTACACTACGCTACACTACACTACATTACACTACACTACACTACATTACACTACACTACTCTACACTACACTACACTACACTACACTACACTGCGCTGCACTACACTACACTGCACTACTCTACACTACACTGCACTACAATGCGCTGCACTACACTACACTGCACAACACTACACTACAATGCGCTGCACTACACTACACTGCACAACACTACACTGCACTACAATGCGCTGCACTACACTACACTACACTACACTACACTACACTACACTACACTACCAACAGTCATTTAAATGATAAGAGTGGAGTAGAGTAGAATAGCATTGTATGTGACATCCTAAATTGTGTGAATTGCCTGTGACTGGCCTTTGGTTTGTGGTTTGGACTTAACAACTCATGAAAACAGTTCAGTCTTTTTTGTTCATTCTTTTGTTGTCCACTTCCTTCAATGCAGTCGGCCGTTTGCAGCATCTATCAAGTAATTATTGATGCGTCATACTGACAGTTATAATGTATTAACAGTTTCATCAACACAATGCCTGTTAACCGCAGCATAGTTAGTGACCTTTGTAAACCGATTAGGACTTAAGTTGCAACGATACAGACATGCCTGGCGACAGCTCTCGAGATTATACATTCTTGTTGTTTACTTACCTTTCATACATTTAACATTGTTTATTGTGTGAAGTTGTCTACAAGAATTGAAGACGACACTTTGCAGATTGGATCAGATCGATGCATATTTACGTGCAATTTATTGCATTCCGTAATTAAGCCAATTGTTGCGTGCTGCGTCTGAATTGTTGTATCTCAAAGGCGGAGCATTTTCACTCAATCCTCCCCGATTTTTTAATCAATTTTAAATCAAAACTCTAGTATTAAGGTACTGTAGTGAATTGAAAATGCACTATATGTTTCTACAACTATGACCAGAAAGATTGAAAGGGGTTGGTGCACCCTTCCCCCATTTTACTAAACTGGTGCCGGCAAAGTTGAGTGAGTCAGGAGAAGTTCTTTTGGTCGGGATTGCAGCATTGTGTGCCTTGATCCAACACAGTTCCGGACAATTTATAATTTCCATTACAACATTTGTGTGGCTGTCTGATTGTTCTAATTCACTGATTCTTTCAATAATGGATTGAATTATTTCTAATTGTGCCATAGCTCATAATAGCAGATAGTAGCACATAATTTAATTGAAGAACAATTTTGCACTTCTCTTGTGCAACTTGTTGGGATATTGTCGATGCATCTAATTTGCTTGGAATTAGGATATTGATAGTCAATTACGGGGGGGGGGCTTATTTCTTTTCAGGACTTCTAGGGGGGGTTATACAAAACTCACTGACAGCTAAAGAAATGCCAACCAGCTTTAATAAATAGTGATATAATCTGCATGTTAATGTGATAAAATAATCTCAAAACTGAAACAAATGTCTTCCTTCCTAGCCATTAGTTGCTAACAACACACTGATAAGGTGATCATCCTAAAACCCCATTTACACGTGCACAAAACATGGCACGGTACTCCAAAATACCTGCATGGTGCCGATAATTTTTAAGGCACGGTGCCTCTAATTAGTGCTGTGTAAACATTACCTTCCGAAAGATTTTGGGGTGCCGTACTCAGAATTTTTACTGGTGCCAAGCACACCTCCGGAGATGTGCTCGGCACCTGTGCAAATGTTGGGCATGGCACCCCTAAAAACATCGTTTACACGAGATAAATTACGGGTGCCGTGCCACAAAAATCATCGGCACCGTGCCGGTATTTTGGAGTGCCGTGCCATGTTTTGTTCTCGTGTAAATGGGGTTTACAATGTAAGTCATCTTTTGGGGAGTGAGGGGCTTAATAGAGAGGGGGACTTACATGTATTCGAAACTTGAAGCTCTAAAGGGGGACTTAATAGAGTGTTTACAGTAGTCAGTATGCATTTAGTGAACCATCCATCTGATCAATCATGCATTAGGTAAGCCTTGCTACCAGATATGTACACGTTGGGTTGACCTGATATGTAAGGCTGGTGTTCACGTTTAAAACAGTAAACTTGGCAATGATCAAAATACAGGTATCAGCTAGAGGAGAAATACTCGAAATATAATTTAGACTAAGCATAATCACACCATAAATGTCCGTAATGGATAACAAAATAATTTATCACTTAACACAAGGTTCTTAGGTACAATAAGATTAAGTTCACAGAAACAACACCCTTAATCGTTTGATAAAATCATCCACAACACTTGGAAACGTCAAATACTCACACTCAAAATGTTCTTAATTAATAAAATCAATTAACAAAATGTCCTTAACCTTTTAATGATAATATTAATCATAATAATAATAATGATAATAATAATAATAATAATAATAATAATAATAATAATAATAATAATAACAGATATTTTAGGGAGGAAGCACCAGAGGTGATTTTTATGGGGTCCTCCATTGAATATTAAAAAATGAATAAAACTATAAAAAGGGGGATTTCTGTGACTGAGGAGGCAGCAAGTCTCTCTAACTATTGAGAGATACGACAAGCGGTGTTCTAATTAACGAACCCATTACCAATCCATCAATACCCCATTTCACCATTACGTCATAGGTTAACGAACCCATTACCAATCCATCAATACCCCATTTCACCATTACGTCATAGGTTAACGAACCCATTACCAATCCA
>JANVCH010089427.1:0-15073 GCA_025505405.1 Epizoanthus rinbou | reverse complement strand
TACTGTTACTGTTACTGTTACTGTTACTGTCACTGTCACTGTTACTGTCACTGTCACTGTTACTGTAACCCTGTCACTGTTACTGTTACTGTTACTGTCACTGTTACTGTTACTGTCACTGTCACTGTTACTGTCACTGTCACTGCTACTGTTACCCTGTCACTGTCACTGTCACTGTTACCCTGTCACTGTCACTGTTACTGTTACTGTTACTGTCACTGTCACTGTTACTGTCACTGTCACTGTTACTGTCACTGTTACCCTGTTACTCTTACTGTCACTGTCACTGTTATTATCAAAAACTGTAACTACACTAATTCGTAAGAATAGGCATCAGGTACTCCCGCTTCCAATTTTACAGTGAGACCTTAAATTTTATCTGATACCATATCGTGTTGAAATAAAGGCCATCTATCTATCTAACTGGAAAATATAATCCCAAACATTTCACACGACAATTCATCTCATTGCAGTGTCTAGTTTAGTTTGACTAAGCAATGCTGTCAAAACAGAATCCCTTAACTTTTGATATTCATTTTCTGTCATTTCAGATAAAGTATTGCATGCCTAGCATAATTTTCAATTATTACTCACATATCACTCAAGTTCGTCTGTTATTGTAGTCAGTCTGGACTCAGTTTCTCAAAGAGGGGTATAGTGTTAACCCAGTGTTAATATTTTAATCCCCTATTTGGTTTACCCGGCCTTATTGGACTGTTTGTGCTGTCATATCGAGTATCGTCCTCGGAGACTTGGGTGCGTACCGTCGGGCAGGGAAAACCTAGGGCGAGAGCGGAAATTTCCTCTCGCCCTGCTTTTTTGCCGCCTGACAGTCTGCCCCTGGGTCTCCGATGATCGAGTATATATACGTAACAGGGTTTTGAGGAACGCTTCTATAACGTATTCCTTGATGAAGAAATCTTATCTAAAATTTAGCCTAACCCTGAGTTAAAGTTAACTCACTGCTAAACAACTAGGTTCTGCCTATTTGTAGTCACAAATATCTGCCATTGACCGCAATTAGTTTAATTTGTATAACATCTACCATGTCTATAAGCTGTCTATATTTGGCTAAAGCCTAAAGCTCTTTTAACGTTACCAATTAATTATCTACAACTTTTAGCTTGCATATCTTCTTAAAAATGTTCTTATATATTCAGTTTTCAATTTTCAACAACTTTTAATACTGGAAATTGATCGAATCCGCCCTTTTCAATTCAAATTATGCAAGCTCGGACATTCTAAACCACTGGAAAAGTATTTTCACCAATTCGAAGAACGTATCATCATATGAATGCTTTATTAATAATATTGTAATTTCCATTTCAAAATACATAATACATAATACCTATATCAGTTCCGAACTTCGATTCTGCCTTGAAAGTGCGGGTAAATTGCTTTTAAAAATTGTGTGTTCTGTTCTGTTCTGTTCTGTTCTGTTCTGTTCTGTTCTGTTCTGTTCTGTTCTGTTCTGCTCTGCTCTGCTCTTTTCGCTCTGTTTACAGTCGGCACTTGGAGGTCAATGGTGGCAATACCATGCTACGGCAATAGCACGACGTTTAAATTGAGTTTGATATCCGACATGCTTCAGCGTAAGAGGTGTACGGCTATATGTCCAAGCTACTCTTATATATAATTAGCAACAAAACTGATCAAACCACGACATTTCCACGCGACCACACACGCCGGATTCTCTCGCCAAAAAGGCTAGGCAATAGTTTTATTACCGAGCTCAATCAGCTTGAACATTTATATCTTTGATATGGAATTTTCAAATATCTTTCAAATTTCAAGAAACAGCCGGATTAGTAACATCAAACTACAAATAATATATTTTAATATATTATTTGGTTTTTTTGTTTTAGTTTTTTTGTTTTAGTTTTTTGGACTCGGTTTGAAGCAAGGACAACCCAGCTGTCTAAAAGACAATACAAAACCTGAACGCGATAACTTCCGAAGGGTTGATAATTATTTTTTACTTCAAAACCTTGGCTCTCACAACTCCAATTTGTATATAGACTAAAGAAAACACCAGTTGGAACATCCTTTCATAGTTCCATGAGTTCTCTCGAACTCAGTCGAAGTTTTTTAACTATAATGTATAGGAAGGAATAAAGAGGGAATTAATACTTCTCAGAAATAGTCTATACAACTCCATACTGACCGATCTTCCATGGGTCATCCACAACGTGTGTTGAGTAACTCACGGTATTATATTCCAACTCTCGAACTAAGCATCACGCGTGTCATCTCCGACGCCATTGTTCTTGACTGTATCGTGATCGAATGGGTGCAAACATCTCTTGTTATACCTTATCTGGTTTTTCTCTGAGGTAACAAAGTTACCGCGAGCCTTGCTTCAATATTGGCTCGCTTTAGCTTTTCTTTATTCGTTCCTGACTCCAACTCAGAAATTGGTCCGCCATGCGTTTTATTGTCGTAGCTGTGTTATCAGATTGCTATATGGGTTATATTCACAGGTCCGTATCAAACGTTGTCAGCAATTGCCGTGGTTTCAAAAGTCGCTCATGCTGTATTTAATTACAAAAGCGACGTCTGAATCAAGAAGACTAGCTCTCAAGTACTATGCTCCTGCCGAATTTTATTCAGGTTTTTTGCGCTTAATGTGTTCTTCGCACTTCTGGCGGTTTTACTGTTGAACAGTTACAGCTAATATGGCAGTCATGGCCATGGCATGACGATAAAAATGGACATAATTCTCCCAACAAAACACTTTATACTGACAAGTTGTTTTGCATTGAAAACCACGAGGCCTGCAATATCGACAGGCGCATGGCCGAGTATACACGTGTGCACATACTTTCTAGCAAGAAAGAATAGTCGAGTTTTATGTAGCTACAACTTAATACTCATTTATACTTTTAATCCAAAGGCATATTATCAGTGTAATTTGGACTATATATTCCCTTCTTGCTGTTCTATATCTACTAGCGTGCACGTGCAAGGACCGCGACACAATGAAGCGGAACAAGGCGGAAAGAAAACAATGTTCTTGAGAGTATTGAGGGTCAATTTTTTGCGCTAAAGATCGCATCTGTAGCCTGTAAATTGCAGGACTTCATCTAGAGCAAAGATGCCAGTTATTTCGTTCGAAGGGTTGCACTCTGCTCATTTATTAGGTACAAAAATTTCATTTTTCTTACGTCGGAACACAACAGATGCTACTGAGTGCTGCGAGTACTGGTAGAGTCAGCAACAGACTTAGCTACAGAAAACGTACTACGTACCAGCATATACATACGAGCTCGACTTTTGTTATAACTTTATCTAAAAAAACGGCAAAGAAAAACATAAACCATAATATAAATCGTACAATGCAAATATTGCAAGAAAAAACAAAGAATAATACTGATAAATAATATGTTCGCCTCTTCTGGCTCTCAATCAAGTAGATGGGCCAAAGAGTTCATGTACTCAAACTCCACATTACATTAAAAAATATATAAACTATCATATAGTCAGTTACATCATTTTAACTCTAGCAAATGTGGCAATTTGTCAGCAACGCTGACCCTCACGCGTCATGCAAACAAAAACACGACTTTATTTTCCTTTTGTCTTCACGATCGCCGTAAAGGCGTCGTTCATCGAACTTCCCTTATACTACAAACATTAGACAAACAGCAACTCCAACAACGTTATTCGGAGGCACTTTACGCTCAAGTTGCCTTTGTTGTTGTTGTTGTTGTTGTCAGTGTTTTTTTATTTTTTTATTTTAAAAAATCAAGTTTAATAAACTGACTGACATGGTGTTCATATTACTTGTGGAGTTAATCTGAGGCGTAACCAATATATTATTGAACAGAGGTAGAATAAAGAGAACTGCCTAATGAACCACTGAGTGTTCTTCGACAAATAAATTGCAAAATGTGCATCCAACATGCAACTGATACATAAGCCAGTTCAAAAAAAGTGGGAAAAAAGAAAACAAGCATTTCAAAGCAACAATATAACGTAAATATAGGAGCCCCAAAATGCCAAACTATCCTATTTTAAACAAATGTTTTATCACTAAATACGGCGTGCCAATGTCACATTTATCACGAATCATCGTAAAGTTTGCTTTGCAGAGGAGAACTAGCATTATATCGTAACAGGGCCAATATGCGTGACAAGTGAGCGAAACTCGTGCCTTCTTTGAATGGAAACAATCCATTTGTTATGGGTACTGAGTCGATATTTCATCAGACATTCTCGTCACTTGCTATTCAGTATTTTGAATCATTATCGAGTTTGCATCTTTACTTTAGACGTCTGGTAAATTCCGTTCAAAAATTAAAATTCTAATAGTGATATAAAATATCAAGAATGCAGCGAAGGCAGTTTTGTTTTTAAAACGAATACTGGAATAGAATTATCGATATTAAACTAAAATGTCAGTTCTTTCAATACATTTTCCTACCGATTAAAGCGATTCCCTTCTATCGCCTCTGGGCCAGTGATTAGAGGAAAGATAAACATTTTAGCATAAGAAATGCTTGGAGGCGAACACGGTTAACTTGGACTAAACGGAAGCAAAGACGACTTGCAACACGGTTTTCGATTATTCAATTCCAACATTTCTTCAAGCTGCTATCAAAAGTTCTAATCGTGAATGATTTACGACTGGCCATCGGCAAACAGGTTATGTAAGATTGCGACCTCGTTACTGCCCGTTTCTGTATTTTGTACGAAAAATGTAATGTTTTTTGAATGAGCAAAAGAAGCACAAAAGACAAATTAAAAATCGTTAGCTGATAGTTTACTGCGTCATAAGTTCCTTGGCGCCAGCGGTTTTTGTGTGAAAGACGTCTCAGATTCTTAAACGTATATACCGGTAGTCTAGAAAGTAGGGAAATTCTTCGAGCTCACGCAACCTATAAAATTAATTCTAAAGCTTGCAAAAAGACCACTAGAAGTCAATTTCTGACAAACGGAATTCTATAGAGCTCAAAAGAAAATCAGGAAGGATCTTCAAGTTGCTGGTAAACAATAAGGGTGGCCAACTGTAAATAGCGTGACAAAGCGCAATGAGAAACTTGCGTCAACACAAAAAGACACATATCAAAACAACCTACAAACATGCATGATAAAATGGTAGTTTCAAAACAAATTTTTAAACAGCCAGAGGGGGAAAGCCAACAAAAGGAAAGGTAAATCTTATTACAGGGTTGTTCGACTTAATCGTTCAATGCACCTGCATGGTGTGATTTCATCAGAGAATAAAAACTCTGACGACCAACGAAACTTATCCTGAAACTTTTACGATAACAATCAGTGATTATGGCGCCATACCACGCCTCTTATATTCATCTTGTGCTATCAGGACGATAAGATCTCAGAGCTCCAAAGCCCTCAAAGAAAATATACAAAATCCACGAAGGAAAATGTTCGCGCTCTCGTATCTTTGCCCCTCGCGCCCTCCCAAATGTCAGGTTCGCTCTATGTAAATACTCTTGTGTCTCAGCATCATGGTGCCGCGTTAGATACGAAATTTGACAGAATTAAAACCTACACAAAATGAGGCGGAGCAAAACCTGTCAGTTAAGGAAACAAACTCGAGTACAGGTGACATGGCTTTGTATACATGGCACCACCATGTCTACGACCAAGTCTCAGTAACCCAGCTGAACATCTGATAACTTCGTGTATAATTGTAGTTGTTCTACGTACTTATTACAAATAAATATACGTCCAAGTTCGAACCAGTTTCTCGAGCTTTCCTTCGAGTTTACAGTATAATTTCCGTCAACATTAAGGGCCTATTCTATGATAATTTGTCTTTTAAAGGCTCTTGGTGATGAATGAGTGTCTAATGCAACACGGAAACTGGTAGTATTTGTTTAGAAAACACTAATAACATAAGACCAGGCAAGGAGGAGAAATCGCATGTAAGCTCCAGACTTATCACAATTCCTGTTTAAAATATTTCTTTGTCAAGCCAATGAAGTGAATACAAATATTGCAAAGAAAACTAATATCAACCTTACTTGTGTACCCCGAGAAAGAAAAAATGCGAAAAGATTTTTCCTGTCACTAGGTTACTCAACATTTAAAATTGCACCCGTTTCGATGTACAAGGATCTTGATTTAACGACTCAATAAAAACTAGTTTCATTTAGGAGTAAAAATACACAACTCATTCCAGATATTAATACAGCTTTAATAATAAAAGAAATATCTTTCAATATTGCATGATCTACAATACAACTCCGTTTATATTTATGTACAATCGAGGCAACGAAGCCTTTCTTTTTCTATTCAGTGTTCCTCACCTGAGAGGTGAAATTAATAATATTTTATACAACCGCGAACAAGTGTCTGTCTTTTACCGTTTATACGTTCAAATTTACAACCCAGAAGAAGCCGTGTACCGAGATCGTAATCCACCAGGGACGAACCAAGGGGAAAATGCCATTAGTTTCTCGATGAAACGATTCCTTCAGACTGAAGTACTCCTAAAGTGCCTGGGCTTTGGTCAGAGAAATGAACCTAGCGTAAGAAAGAGAAGAAGAAATGTTTAACTGAAAATAGATTAGAAACTTCAAAACTATGTCTAGTTTTTAGCATAAAGAATTTTCTAGCCAACCTGAATCGTTGCTTATTTAACATCAACGTGAAAGGGCGGGCCAAAATTGATATATACAGTTTTAACGCAAACAATTATATAGGACTCGAATGAAAAAAATTCCACTAATGTACGATGTAATAATCTTCTTCTCTTTCTGTTTGGTAATTTCTGTTTTCAGCTTTTCAGGCGTTTATTCACTGAACACTAAGGATAACAGATCATGTTATAAGCACACATTCAAGCACCCAAACATCACTGACCCAAGAAAATACAGAAAAATACAAAACCACTCTGCATGATCTCAGTTTTCAGTGTAGATTAGTAGAGAATTAATATCACATAATTATATATTTCTAAACCATTCAAGGATATTTTGAAGAACTGCCATTTAAAGAGAGTTTGGAAGACAGCTATAACATCAAGTTTGAACACTGAGTTCTAAATAAGAGCAAGAGTTTGAATATTGAAATGTGAATTATTTTTCATTTTTTTTCTTTAACAGTAATATTGCTATTAATTTCGATTTTCTCCGGCCGTCTCCTGGTAACTTCAAAGCTCAACAATATATTTTTTGTGCGACTGCTGATAAAATGATTTAGTCTACACATGGATAGATGGAACTACTCGATTCCGTGAGTGTTCGTTGCGAACAGATAATTTACAATAAATTATCAGGTAAGTGGCTACAATCGAAAAAATAACTAAGTATCACTGAAATTCGAAAAATCATGTCGTAAATGTTCCGAACATCCATCGAAACCGTTGCCCTATCCAAATACAACTTTATTAAAAAATAAAAAAATAAACCCAGTGACGTGATCATTCGTTTATCGTCTCTTGAAGAGTGGAAGTATTTGATATTAACTATTTCGTAAGAGTAAAGAGTAAAAATTTCCCATAAATACGATCATTGTGGAATTTGAAAATTCAGGTCAGTAAGAATTATGATCGATACTTTTAAAATGCATTTTCTGCCAAACTACACCAGCAGTAGACGAGAGTTAAAAACGAAGTAACGTTGTGAAGCCAATAGATCGATTTACTCCAATCAATATCCTTTGGTACACTTACTATTTCAATTAGATTCTAGGTACAGTTGACCATTTGTGCTTTTAATTAAAATAGTTGCCTGTGTTCAAGTTTATTTCTGGACATTAGTCATTAGATAAACGAGCGTTTTCGTGATCTTCAGTTATTGCAGGTATTAAACTTGAACAAAAGCTTCTCCAGTGTTGGAAATCTCGTCTTTATTCGTACAGTTTCAAATGCTAGATTAAGAGAAGTATTTATACTTTATTAAGGCTGAAACTAGTGGACGTAGACATGCGCTGGTTTATAATTTGGAAAACACAAAATTGCCTGATACCAACAACAGAAACCGCAAACAAAGCCTTGGCACCATAGGAAGTGTTAAGCCAACTATTTTGTTAAAGGTGCGAAGTTATTATCCACAGATACAATGTTGTATAACAAGAACAAATTTCCACTTTAATTGCAAATTTGAATATACAGAGGGTAATATTCCAGACGCAACCCACATATTTAATTCAAGCAGAAATAACGAATTATCAGATAGATGTTGTGAAAGAATCTTGAAAGAAGATAGGTAGTAGGCATGATCATAGAAAGAATAAAAAGACTCGATACAAAGAACTGGAATTGACTGTCAGTGTTATGAGTTCAATTCGTATTCTTAAGAATGTTCTGTTACGAAAGCATTTGCCACAAGTACACTAGTTGCTGAGACATCAGAAAAATATTATGTGGTTTTACCATCCATACAGCTACAGATACTCAGATAGGCAGTAATGACTTCGTTTATTAGACAAGATCGGATCGCGGCAAATCTTGGCGAGAGAACATCATAGCTTGTCATTTTAAAATATTTCTTGTGTTGAAAGACGTATTACCGACCTCATCACAGAAGGTTCTTGATATGTCTGTTAAACGTTTCCAGTGTTTCAATAATCATACTCTGAGGCTTGAATTTGTTTCAAGGAAAATGTGGCTAACATTTAGAATGCATAGCCTTCCGCCGATCTCCGTGAATGCGGTGCCTCAAAGGCTAAAATATGGCTAAGTATTAGATAGAAGATACGTTGAGATTGCATTTGATGAAGAGTTGATCTGAGAAGCTGATGTGGACATCAGAATGTCGCGCTTACCAGTTGCTGAAAAGGAGGCTGTTCTAAATCATTGTGCATTGCAAACTCATTGAGCGCCTTCCAGGGCTGATAACCTGGGACCTCTGTCAGGGGAACATCCGATCTTATTCCACCAGGAGTCGGGCAGTAGGGTCCAGTAACAGACGTAATCGCTGAGAGAGCTTGCTGTGGAACAGTTCGGGCGGGCGCACTAGTACATACTGTTTGTAAACTCGTAGAAGTCTGTGTAGGAAATAAGTGACAAGAAAATTTAAAAAATGACAATTTACAAACAGAATCACTGTTCGTGTCTTGTGTTGTGTTGTCACTTGGTAACCAACGCTAAAGGGAGATTGTAAATTTAAAATCCAAACAGAATACCAAGGGAGACATCAAGCTGTGCCTATATAAACCGATAATTGTTTTACATTAGGCCCAAGCGGCGTTTTGGTGGATCAAAATAGAACATAGTGGCTTTATAACGCCAGAACCTAATAACAAATATAAAGTTTCGCCCTGACATTTCGATGGTACACTGTGGACAATGAAACAGATATGTGTAAAGAGACTTGTTGTTTCCCAACAGTTAAAGAAACGTCTACTCAGCTGTATTCATATTCAAAGAGTTTGGAGTGATTTACAAATCAAGTCGTCTTGACACGCAAAAATCTCTCTTCAAACTGAAGATAACACATGAAAAAACAAACATGTCCTATCAATCGCTATCGATCTGAGAAGCCCCGCATAAACGGTGCAGATACAGAAATACTGATTAATATCCAGGTGATTGTGACCGTGCGTATATTAACACCTTCGTTCGCATTCCCCAATTATATTAACAACGGCAATGAATTTCAAAGAAGCGAAAGATTTATAATTATACTTTATACTTAGCTTATATCTCACCGACAATATCTGCTTAGAAATTTTGTGGTTTATACGGCTATAGGTTTCAGCGACATCGAATATAGGAAGGTCGAGAAAAGAGAGGTCACCTCGCTTTATACAAGCTCCGTTGTTTTGAAATAAAAATAATTTTAAACGCAAACTCACCTGGTGCTCAGGGCTTCCTCCACTTTGCGAAGACTGCCGGGAGATCGGATCATGCTTTCCTATCAACATTGATTTCTTTTTATCCTTACAACGTTTATTTTGAAACCAAACTCGTATAACACGCGGACTTAAGCCGGTCATTTCGACCAGTTGCTCCTTCATCATAGCGTCGGGCCGTGGATTCGCGTTATAGCACGTCCGTAGTGTGTGAAGCTGCTTTTCGTTCAAAACAGTTCGAACACGAGTCGTTTTCTCAGATTTTCTCTTCGGTGGTGAGCCCTCAGGGTGCCCATTAGTCTGACCTGGAAGGTAATATTTGAATTATGGTTAGGCAAAAATATAAGTACCGAGATCTGTCGACCTCTGCTGAGAAATTTGCTAACCAACTGACACTCAGTGACCAACACATGTCTCTATTAGTCTATACAGTTTTATTAGCCTAGTAGGCCTTTGCTGCGAGAAGTCGTATTCTGAAATTCTATTTCTCTGCAAACCTTCTAAAGTAGTACTTCTGTAGTTTGACACTCTTGATTTTAATATTCTTATCGTATTGGGCACAGGTTTAGTGAAGAATGAAATTTATTGAACCGGATGTGGTTGGAGACAGAATCGAGATCCAAATACTAGGCAAATAAAGTTTTCTACTATATACAATATCAACCAGTAGGTTTGTCAGTTTCAAAGAGATTTAGTATTCTTCTCTCGTAAGCACTGAAGATTCTGTCATGGATACGTATGAGTGTTGAGGCTTATCGAAAAACAAGAATTCATCCAACAAGACATTCAACATCTCCACAAAATAAGAACATTGCATATGTTCACCATGCGTTGACATTTTGAGCAATGAATGACTGAGAATCCCCAAACAACAGACACAACGCAAGCTCCCCAACACAAACAAGACTCCAAGCTGGAAGTCCACTAAAAGCCTTTTAAATTGCTGCGATTTGCAACAGAAATCTAAACGCTAGCTTGCGTACATTTGATATGTACAGTAAATGAAACTTGCTAATAGCGTTATCGCGCTTCAATTTGATTAAAGACGATAACTACAAGATCATGAGACCTACCGCAGTGTAGCAAAGAAAACAGTGCTCTGGTCACTCACCCCCTACTCTAGAACCCCCAGTTCCCTGACCAGTCTTTGCGTGTGCTGCCTGAGCTGTAGCTGTAGCTTTCTCCACAATCTCGTGGTCAGCCTTGCAAAATAGTCCGTCGTCACGGAGAGCGTATTCGTCCCCAGGAACCAGTTGCCTGCTGCAAGCCACGCAGCGAAAGCAGTCGATATGATATATTTGACTACGCGCTCTCATCACGAAATCATTCTTGTTGAAGGATTGTAGACATTTGGCGCACTTCGTTCCAAATAACCTGCAGATTCGTCAAGAATTATGAATGTAAACACCCGCTTTTCAGAACAACTTGGGCAAATATACCCACATCCTATCATCTCCTGGCCTACTCAGAAAATATACAAGTCATTCAAGCATCCCCGTTTAGCTCTGATCGCTGGTAGATCTTCCTGTTTCTAACGGAGAAGCTTCGTTAGGAATGATAATACAAGGAAATAAACCAAACCGCAAAAGTAAATCGACGGTTGTGCCTCCTGCCTGCGAATAAGCGCAAACTTTCCCGCCCAGTGTAGCCACAAAGAGAGGGAGGCGGAGTCGGGAAACTTAAGTGTGAAATACATTTTCCCGAAACAGAGTTTCAGGAACTGGTGTGAATTTCTTTCTAATTAGCTGTTTTTCCCTCTGCCAGCTCAACCGTGTTCAAATCGAGATTAAAACGTGAGTCGAGCTTGGGTGAGAAAAACCTCGTGCAAGCGACTGAACTAGACAAATCAGTTGTGTATAGTTCGAGGTCAGATAAGCTGTCGAAACAATAAGCTACCTTGCCGTCAACTCAATGTCTCTCCATAATTGAGACGAATAATAAAACATTCACTTATGCCACAGCCAACACAAGCCATTTCTGTAACACATGGCTCCGTCAAAGAAGTTAAGTGTAATTCACGCCGATCTCTTAAGAGGTAGTTGTCGTATTTGTTACTTAGTTGAACTACAAAGGGGAAACAAACCTTATATAGTCCCTTTTACAATATGTTTTGCCCTCGCGCACGAAGCAAGTGCATGTCTCGTCGAGATACGCATGACAATCAGCACATTTGAGGCAGCTAGCGTGCCACTCTAGGTCCGGAGCAACACGAAGTATATACTGATCATGGATTTGGGAACCACAGCCAACGCACATGGAAACCCGCCGCTTCTCTGCAAGAAGAACAAGAGTCGAGTTAAGAGTATAAATAACACCACGGCGGCATCAAAGCGTGACAGGAAATAGTGAAGATCTAGTCTAATGGCTGGGCATTCTCGAGAGCCGAATGGCAACGATTTGCATTTATTTTCAGCGGAACTAAGAAGCAAAATCGCTCCTCATACTTGTGGCTGTGCGTTCGCCCATCCTGGGGTTGGCAGTAATTGCACTCCGGCTAGTTATCCTCTGGAAAGGATTACGAACTAAGCGTGTACACCAGCTGACGAAATGAATACTTCAAAATTCCGATCTCTCTTGGGGACAATTTATCATTGGCCGTTGGATGGTCGGGGTAATCACGTGACAGGTCTTGTCATTGTGTGTTAGTTTATTGGCCGCAGGGCGACCTAACAATTCTACAAATTGGCGCCTGTTGTGAATCGAACAGATTCGATTGGATCTTTGCTTTTCATGGTGTCAAAGTCTTTAATTTCTAGATCGGAATCAGCGATACAGCAGGTGGGATACGAAGACAAGTATCGCGCTAGTCTGTCAATTTTCTACGAGAGGACAGTGTAGATCCCACGAGCGCTTCTGTGTACAAGTACGGAAGCACAACACTGTCATGCAACAGTTCACAATATACAGCTCTTCTATGTTTATTATCTGGTTGAGTGGCAAGATTTCTGGCATTCTGTAAGCGAATACTGCCCAACCTCTTTCTTATGCCAATGATAGACTCAATTATACAGGAGTTGAGTTTCTGCATCGCATATGGCACGGAAGCGATGATTGTTTTTGATTTTGTTCAACCAAACACATCATCGACTCCTTCGTCGAAGAACACGACAAAGAGCAAGGGAAATGGACCAATATGAGAGCTAGGTAGCGAAAGCTTCAAGCCCTAGGGTTTTTACGAGTAGCGTGTAATGTTTATTACTGTCAATGATCGTGTCACTTTTCACATGCCTTCTCCTATTATTGTCCAATTCTGAAGGGGTGGCGACTAAACAAAAGTGAAATTTGAATTGGAACAAAGGCCAGATTGCGAACAGAATTTGGTTCATTGGCGAACACAGCATTCTAATTAGCAGGAATTGCTGTAATGGAATAAACAGGCTCTCGCAAACTGTAGCGCTTAACTCCGCCCAACTGATCACTCCGAACTAACCGGATTAAAGGTTGTTTGAGCGATAATATAGCAACTGTCGATTATATTTGGCAAACTCAGTGGTTTCTGTTGCGGAAAATGTTGAAAAGATGGCCGCGATATTGACTTAAATTGGAATGGAAAATATTTACAAGAGAAATTTTTCTATTCAATAGCTGAACAAAGTCCGTATTCAAAACATTTGTTGCCGGTAACAAAGAGTATAAAGGCCTTTGTTTTCTTAGCTGAAGTTAAGGATTTGAAAAGCATTCACCATTGTCACCCTTATCTCTCGATCGTCTCGGGTGGACGCGAGGCCATTGTATACACGCTAGGTAATTTCCTTTATAATTGGTTGTCACTTGTCAATCTTGTGATGACCTCATTAGACAAGGCTCGTTCCCAGACCCCCTACTAAGGCTATTAACCCCATTTCCTGTGTGTAATGAGGCATTTAATCCCGTCCTTAAATCTTCTAGTCATAATAAAAGAAATATTCACTGTATAAACGCAAAGAAACAGTCGTAAAATTACAGCTTATTCAAAATTCCTAGCAGGTAGTATTAATTCTAGATTATTTCTGTATTTTTTAAGTCAACAAACTATCATGATATCGTTGGAAGCGCGGATCAATATTTTACAATGTTCCGTGTAACGTTAATAGCGTTTCCAGCTTAGTCGGTCTTCTCAAGAGATCTTATTCTTAAAAGTCTACTAAGACACTAAATCGCAATAGGATGATTTTATGAATGGCAACAAAGGAGGCCAGTTAAAAACAAAGTCCAATTCTAATTGCAAGTCTAATTGTAATCGCTTCAAGAAATTATGAAGAGCGATATATCCAACGCTTCTGAATAAATATGGTACGCGGTCATAATAAACAGTACGATACGTGTTTGTTTGCAGTTCTGTTGGCGCCATCGAAAACGCGGTCACTGATAGGGGAACGTAAGAGCTACTGACACTCACGGATGCTAATTCAAATTTTTCAGTCTCAAGTCTTTTAACACAGAATTTCCGTCAGCTATTACAATCCTCCTTTGCGAAAGAAAACATCTAACTACTATTTACCCCAGGATTATCCAACACAGTGATTGCTGCTAACTCAAGCTCTTCAAACAGAGCCAGCGATTATCGAATTAGAAACGCGCTGCTAGAATTCAAGTTCACAGTTGCTACAAAACTAAGCCAGTAGAAAGTGGTACACGCAAAAGGATGCAACTAGTTTTGTCTTTGCAAAAGAAAGTGTAATCGCTTCCCCACAAAACCGATTTTCGCCACAAAGCTAACCACTGTGTTGGTAGAAATGGCAACAATAAAACAGGTGCGTTCCCGGAGGCGCCTTCATGTCATCTGGCATATAGGAAGGATGACACACAGACAAGGTGACTAAATAGCTAGCCGAAATGTTGATTCAATTTTCAACCACAGCCGAATTAAAAAATAAAGAAAAATATCTTGAGGGCTTTCGTGAGGCGGGGACAAATACGTGCTGCACAATCACGATCAGACAAGATTTATTTTCATGCCAAATTTCTATTTTTGGTAATTTTCCTAATCTTAGTCGCAATTGCACGCTACACATATGCAACAAAGTCTACTCTGATTCTCCAAGAGGCTATATTCTTGATTGTGTCTTAAACATCCCTCCCATATCACGTTCTATAACTGATAAAAAATTAAAACTATTTGCCATGATCAAGTCGTGAGGTGCACGACAAGATGATTATGTGATTAGGATTTTAATATTATTTAAGAAACAGCAAAAACCAAATGCAATCGAAATTCACACAAGCTACACTTTTTGTTAATAAGAACAAACTTAATAAGAACATTGAGGCTGAAATCGTCTGAAAAATAAGAA
This sequence comes from Epizoanthus rinbou, assembly GCA_025505405.1. Lineage (NCBI taxonomy): Eukaryota > Metazoa > Cnidaria > Anthozoa > Zoantharia > Epizoanthidae > Epizoanthus > Epizoanthus rinbou. The sequence continues at coordinate 35 of JANVCH010089427.1, read as the reverse complement.
CAAACTAAGAACAGACTGAGGCTGAAACAAAATTT
>JANVCH010089316.1:0-15074 GCA_025505405.1 Epizoanthus rinbou | reverse complement strand
CAGGATATTACTGTACATAATATACACAGGAGATTACTGTACATAATATACACAGGAGATCACTGTACATAATATACTCAGGATATTACTGTACATAATATACACAGGAGATTACTGTACATAATATACACAGGAGATCACTGTACATAATATACACAGGAGATCACTGTACACAATATACACAGGAGATCACTGTACATAATATACACAGGAGATCATTGTACATAATATACACAGGAGATCACTGTACATGATATACACAGGAGATCACTGTACATAATATACACAGGAGATCACTGTACATGATATACACAGGAGATCACTGTACATAATATACACAGGAGATCCCTGTACATAATATACACAGGAGATCACTGTACATAAAATACACAGGAGATCACTGTACATAAAATACACAGGAGGAATCTTAGCGCTGTTGCACCAGCGCATGACAGTGAAAGCAAACACATGGTACTGGATGGCAACTAACATCGCTGTAATAGCAGCGACAGTGTCATCACTGTCGTAGTATTGTCAATTGCTGTCACATTGCTGGTAGATCATGCCATCACTGTCTGTGCTACTAATGTACATGTATATATATCGCTACCACAGCCTTGCCAATTGTCATTACTGTCACACCACCGAGAGATTCTACTGTGAAATGATCCCTAACAATGTCTAAACTACTTAAAAAAGTAACAAAAACATTGTATATGTAACCTGGCTTCATACTGATTTTACAGAACCTTTTCTATTCTAGGGGGAGGGAGTCGGGACGCAAACGAATTCCCATTTCAAACCAAATCACATACAAAGGTACAATTAGAATATTTAATTACACTGCTAATAATTAAATAATGCAAAGATTACAACAATAGAATTTGCATTTCAGTCTATTTTTAGCCCACGTGTACAGCAGACAACTCTTCTCTCACTCAGACCGTGCGGGCCCTGGCGCGGGAGAAAACAAGGATCTGCGATTTGAACCGAAAAAAAAAAACTGTTCCAGAGATTGACCATAATTTATTCAGTACCGAAGATCCCGGTGTTGCAAAAGTGACATATGATTGATCGAAACGACTAATTATGCAGAGCTGTTTATAGTTATGTGTGTGTGTATAGACACGTTATGCAGAACTGTCGATTGAACCAATGGAAGAAACATGCTGATGTGTGTACGTTTTAAAGCTGCGAAGAAATCCTTCGGGATTTAGAAAGTTTTAAAATGTTCTAAACTGCTGGATTGACAGACCTGTTTATTCAGGAATTTTTCTTTTATATCGATCTGTGTTCTGCATTAACAGTTATCATAAGTTCCTAGCGGAATTCAGTAGCTAGCAGTCAACACTTCATATAGTCAGTAACGCAGATAAGTTTGGATATATACATTACTAAACTGTTTGTAACACTTCAATTAAAATTATACTGACGGAACAGTGTTTTTGATGAAAATAGAAATTTAGTATCCCTTAACTAGACTAATTATTTATTTTGACAATACCTATTGCTTGTTGAATTGCTTAAAAGCGGTTGAGTAGCCTTGAAGTCAGTATTTATAATTACAAAGACGAATCACGGTGCGGAATAAATATTTTAAAAATTTAACTTCAAGTTTATACTTATCTAAACCTGGTAGATTAAAAATATATTTTAAAAACAGTTATTTTCGATCTTTTAGTTCAAATACTTTCCAGTAGCTCACAAATTATTTGTTTTCTACATTATCATGGTTGATTTCTCACTCTCTCTGAAGGTCAATTTGTCTACATGTACCCGAGAACGCTAGTTTTGCACAGGTATTAAAATTATTGCAAAATGTTTGATTGCAAACAACCAAAAGTATCTCATTGAAATTGGTAAGACAAAGCAGCCAACTAACTTTCTTTTGTGTTTCTGCTGTTTCACTGGCTTTCGTTTTTCTGGTGATATTGTAATTCAGACGGAGCTACTCGCTGAAAGATAATTATGCTCCTGGTCCTCTCATAAAGAGCTATAAACTTCGACTCCCATTAAAAACCATGCATATTAAACAGTCACGCTTACTGCGAATGAACGCTACAAACATATTCAATATGTTCTAGACAAATGTTCTTCAGCGTTTTTCTCTTCTTAAAATGGAGCTGGAACTCGGAAAATGTTGTGAAAAGAACAAATCTATTAAAGTCACGTTTTCTGTATAATCACAGGCAGACCACTCGCACATCTTGTGGCGACGTAATGTTTTTATCTCGGTCATTTGCTGTAATCTATAACAGCCATTCTCTGCTTTATCCGAATGATCGGGAAATATGCCTCATAACTTCTACAGTTTGAACTCTGTGGTCCCTAAAATAGACAACTTTGAAGGCCAGATAATTAAAGTTTACTTATCTTCCATCATTTGTGCTGTCTCGAGTCATTTGATGTGGTTTTGGGACGATTATTTCCTCGCTATCTAGCTGCAAACGCCCACCATATATCCCTATGTAGCGGGCGTTTGCAAGTAGCGAGGAAATAATCGTCCCACAACCGCATCAAATGACTCAAGACAACACAATTGTACATGTACATTATCTGATGAGAAAAGCATGCATGCAGAAGGAAACAACTGAATTCTGAAAGAACCCGAAAGAACACTTTGTAATTAAATTTAAATACACATAACTGGATGTGACATAGGATTTAAATAGGCTAGGGTAAAATATGATTGGGATAAAGTGAGGGATACAAAAGATAGATTTATCGTCTGGGTAGCTATTTGAGATCTAATCTGACACAACAACATTAGTAAGTGAAATCAGCGAGGCCAGAAGCTCAAGAACTGTTATATTAGATATATACACAAAAGTATGTTTACTGCAGTGATGAGTATTTCTATTTTATGATTGAGACTTGGCTTGCCTCACCTCTTGCCTGATGAACACAACACCATTTCAGACAGCTCAGTTGAATGGCTTTCCAGTTCCTGCAGGAATGAACTTTCTGTAATATCAGACTTGGGAGTAGAGAGCAGAGATATGGGTTCTGGCTTATGAGTGTAGAGTTTGTGCCTTTGGAGAGTTATTTCCTGCAGTCTTTGAAGCAAAAGCTCCTGTAAATAAAATGAACAAGATTTTAGGTATTTTGAATAAATCATTATTCTATACTCATTTAAAACTATGTATATAGTTCTAGTAGAGGCTGTCAAAATGCATTCGGGGGCTGTCTCATTGCTCTAAAATTATGTTATACATGTACCTCCAGAATGTTTGAGTATAGAATTATCACCAAATGAAATTAATCTAATAAATTTGCGCTTGAATTCGAACTAGTGTAATGCGATTATTACATGGCCGAACAGAGATTGTTCTCTTTGAGTGTTGATAATATCCTCATGAGTAAGCAAAGTGAATGAGTGAGGATATTTGCAACACGAGAAGATAACATTCGTATCTTCAAGCGGCCACGTAATGTTCTGTTTGTTATTGTTATCCAACACATGTCTATTGATACAACATCTAAACACATGTATCCTGGTAGTTTATGGCTTATTGAATAATAATAATATTAATTACTTCTTAAATTTATTAAAAGGTTCTCACTAGCTAAATACTGTTACCAGAGTTAAATGCAGTTCACAGCAATAAACCGTCGATTAACTAACGTGAAGACTGGAAATAAAACTCTTACATCTCGACCTGGAACACACAACCACACTCCGATTCGACTTCTAGCTCTCTTGCCCAGGGCACAAGCAACAAAATGTGACACCTGAGACATCATACATATGTACGACTTCTGTTCTGATTGGTTCTAACGTGCTTTTATTGTGATGTAAATTGTCCTTACATTACAAATGTTGCAGTGTTCAAGAGAAGTTTTCTGTAGACACAAATCTATTCGCAGCTCTATGATCTGCAGCCTCACCAGCCTTCTTCCGCTCTGTCCACCTTGCTCATTGGTAGTGATTCCCACCCCGATTAGATTTGCGGCCAGTGTACTTCATTGTAATCAATTTAGAAAGGAATTAATAATAAAAAGTACATGTGCCACTTTGTGTAGTTACATGTACTGGTGGGCAAAAGCTCATATGTACATGTACATGTACAGCAATGTACATTATACTAATGATAAAGGTTTTGTCTGTTCTTAATTATTTGATAGATGACGTTGAGGTTAAGATTGACTTAAATTGGCATTGATACAAATGAGCTTCCTTTTGATATTGTCTTGTACATGTATATACATGCACACCTATAATATCAGTTTGATTATTATGCTACATTACATATCAACTAGTCTTACGGCCCTAACGTTAGTTTATGTGCCAGACCAACAAAGTCCTGGCTACATCTGGCCTATTATCTCTTACCATCACAAGGATAAATGATTCTTGTACTTTCTCTTGAGAACTGGTCAATTCCACGGAACCTTTCAAACAACAATAAAAGTACAAGTACCACGTTACCTTAAAGTGTATTTAACACCTATGAGGTTTTTTCATATTTACAATCTACTTGGCATTCTTAGTAACACAGCAAAAACTTTTCTTCTTTGTGCAATAAGTGTTCAACATAAAAAAGCACTTCCGGCTTCAAAATAACCACGCAGAAGGACGAATGGGTCCCAGCTAAATGTGACGTCATTATCAACATGTTTGTTAAAAAATGGAATTTATTGGATGGATCTTTAGAACAACCGCTAACGATGCACCTTAGGCTTTCTGGCATATTTACACCACAACTTTCACAGTTTAGCCACAGATACAATATATTCAAGTTCCAGAAGCTCTGGTAATTATGTCACATTAAACTAGGACCCATTCCTCCTTCTACGCGGTCATTTTGAAACCGGAAGTGATTTTTTCGATGATTGAACATTTATTGTAATCTAGAATGCCAAGTAGATTCTCAGTATGAAAAACCCCTAATAAGTGTTATATACACTTTAAAAGAATCTGTGACATTACAGCGAGTACCTTTAAAACAACCCTATCTTAATTATACTATACATTGTACTTCCAAAGTCACCAGCTGCCATAACTGTATTGCTGCATTTCTTTCTTATCTTTCCTGTTGTATGGTGCAATGATGTTATTGCTGTATCTTTTATAATATTGTTTTATTAGTTTTTAGCTCAAGGGGGTACATGTCCATTGGAATGCAAGTACTCTGTCACAACATTATTGTTAATAACTTGTGCTTTATAAAACAAATGTATCAAGGCATACATTTTAGACTCCTTTGGGTGTCATAGATGTTTTAAAACAGCTCGCAAAACGTTCGCACGGGGTTGCTATGGCAGCTAACTTACATTAACTCTATTCTACCCGGTCTTTTGGGGTTCCCGGGATGGGGGAGCAGAATGTGCCCACAGCCTATAATTTCCACAATATTTATGTTAACGATATGAAGTTTGAAAGGTATGTAGGTTCTCCAAATATCTTCACAATGACATGTTGACATACATGTACTCGATATGACGTAACATGATGTCATGACAGTCATGTTAACGCCATTAATCCTCAAAAAATGCAAATGTTATGATTTTAAAATTGTTTACAAAATGTTTGGATAGCAACGCCACTCCCACTTGTTACAATTAGAAAATGTCCCTAATATTTAAAATCATAAAAGTTAAAGGGGAGAGGTAGCGTTTGAAATTTACAATCAGACCTGTTTTCTATACTTTAAATATTACTGCAGCAGTTAACTGATAGTAACTACGAACGTCTCTTAAGATCGAGTATGACATCATATGACGTCTGATGATGTCACAGGTCCGCCATTTTGGATTTTTAAGAAAAGACTGCACAATATTTTATGACGTCATAAAATCCCCTTAACTGATCCAAACTGATAGGATTCCATAGAAACGTGTTTCTAAAACTGGTGAAAGTATGATGAAAACCCAGCACCAACCATAAAAATACATTTACAAACGTAAACTCCACATTTGATTATACATGGTTGTCAAAACTTGATTGCCATAGCAAATTCAACTCTCATAATAGAAAAATCCTAACCACAAAACGTCCTTGGGTAAATTTTAGAAAAACTGCAAACGTTATACAAAAGTTTAAATCGGTGCAGATGCTTACTTACTCCAGAACGATTTAGATAACCTGTGAACTAAAAATAGCACAAAGTTCAACGAAAACACCTTCCCTTGCAATTCTACTACAAGGAATTGATTGACCGATATAATAAAAGTCTGTATCTGTTCCTAGATCTGTAGACTGCAAAAGAGTCCCTTCTTTTGCCAGACATCAGTGGAGAATGGGATCTTTGAGCGATTTCTGCAGTGCGGTTGGTGAAGAGGAGAACCGCGGTGTCAAAATCGCTCAAAGATCCCGTTCTCGATTGATTTCTGGCGAAAGAAGAGACTGTTTTGCAGTCTAGTAGATCTGTGTTTACATGTACAACATCAAGAGCACATACAGCTATTTCAAGAAAGGCTGACATTCTGCAATAGTGTATACCACGACCAAAAGGAACTGTGGGTTGCCAAAATGTTTGAATAAAGATACATTGCTGCAATAGACAGCTTAAACTTTAAGAGATTCAAGCACCTAGTTGTCATGTTACTCAAACATTAATGTGTATTTTAATACTCTAAATTATGTACATCCCATAGTTCCATTCGGTTGTAATATGCACTATTACGCACAGTCAACCTTTCCTCAAATAGCTGTATACTAAAATAAACCAAAACATTTATAAATAAAACATAACAGTTGCTAAATACCTGAACAACTGGATGGCTCTGCATTCTTTAGCAGAAAAGTAAATATTCTATAGGCACCTTCATTAATTATGCTGATGACATTTACCAGGGACGAGATCAGACTGAAAGCAAACAGAAATTATATTACCATACCAGATAAAAATTGTATTTACACAAAGGGATCTGCAGCCTCATTCAAAGGCTCATTTCACTTTCTGGTTTCCTCCTGAAAAAGATTGGTTGTGGCTGGTCATGTGGTTTCCAGAATATGTGCGCTAACAGAGCTGTAACAAAAGGAACAGGCAGCAAAGCAGCTATTCGCTGATATAACAATATTTGAATTTCAGGGGGGGGGGTTATTCGGGGCTCCCCTAAACCGCAATACTGTGAATAAACAGCAGCAGGATCTGAACAAAATTCAGCAAAACCCAGAATATCACGTTGAAAACTGATGGAACCACATAGCGTATGGCTGGAAAAACAGAAATGCCGTATCTTAGGATTAAAATTAGTTAAAACCTGTGTCAAAAATGGTCCAAAACCACAATTATACCACAAATTCCAGTATACTCTAGCTCCTCCGTTCCAAACACAACAAAATACGTATCTATTGCAAATTCAGCCAGCAGCGACCAAGAATAAACACCTTGTAAGGACAAAATCCATGACTCACCGTCCCTCAATATATCACACTTTCAAAGGGGTGTCACATGATCAGCTACAACCTGGGCCTTTTCAATCATATTTTGCCAGTAGAACATACTTTGTAGGTTTAATGAGACCAAACTTGGATGAATTGAAAAACGTTGGTAATGGTAAAGAATCTGCACTGTAATTTACTCTGCATTTACATGTGAAAGCTATGTCTGACTCGTGCCGGTTGTTGACATTAGCCATAAGTTGGCCGGCACAATGATGACGTATCACAGATGCACAGTCAACATGCTCCGATTTACTCGTATTTTACTTGTCTCGTTAAAGTTTCATTAATGTTGGGTTATTCCAGTAAAAAGCCCAGATGGATGGCAAGAGGAGGGGAGGGGAGGGGGCGGAAGAAGCCATGGATTTTTAAGTCTCCTTTTGAGGTCATCTGCAACTGTTCATTAAATGTGATTAATAACTTTGAAACTCGTCCACTCTTGTTTTGAAGTTCAAGGGAATCAAACTGTCAATTCAAATCTTTTTTCCCATTATCGAAATTAACAATATTGTACTGTCTTTTTCAAAGGTTTCTTATGTAGATCTGTAACATTTGCTGTTTTTGCAGGTGCTGCTTCCCTGAATCCTTCCAAGTTGTAGTTTGTTGTTGGTTCGACACAGTTGCCTCCAAGTTGTTGCCAATCTCATTCCCTTGCCAAAGCCCCTGACAAATATCCTAAGAATCTTGGACACTTTGCTTACTATGAATCATGGCATATCTTGGAATGGTTCGTAACTAACTGCATGTCAATGCCAGACCTTCAGATGAGTCAGATTGAATGAATTTTAGGATTTTGAACTGATTCAAAACTTGTAGAAAGTCCCCTTTACCGCTGACACGGAGCTCAGAAATCTGTATCTTGCGACAATGTGGCAAGCAGGTGGCCTTGAACTGAAGCACTGTGTGATCCATCACTACTATCTAGACTGAACTGCCAAACTGAACAAATGACATCAACAACTAAGCAACCTTGAACCAAGCTGATTGAGTTCACAGCATACCTGACCAGACAAATATCTGATGCTGCAAGCAAAGAAGAAACATTCATAATAAATTTACCACGGGGGAACGTCACTGAGTTTCACAAACTTTTCTGCCGATATTTCGTTAGACTAATGTTAAAAATGAGCAAAACTTGTCATTTTAACTTGTCATTTAAAAATGGAAACTTCGCTATAAGGAAAATGTCGCAGCGAACAAAATCTTACTTTAAATTAAATCTCGCTATAAATGATATTCCGCTATAGACGAAACTTTACTGTTTTAGAAACCTCGTCTTCGTTAGTTATAACCATACAGGCTGCAGTACATCAAATGAAGGTTTGCTTCTGCCCTGATGCAAAATGTACAATTATAATTTGTCACTGAAACTATCATTTATTTCACACAGCTTCAAATAATAACAATTCAGTAGCAAAATAAACTACCAGCATGCAGTTCTGTGACAGGGGCTGCACCGAGTTTTTGAACAAAGTTTGTTGTGAGTTACAAAACTGTGAACTGAACATTACCTTTTCACAAACTCGCAACTGAATACCTCATATAACTACAACTTCTTAAAACGATAAACCTTCTACATTTTCGCATGGCTCATCAATCCTTGACGGGAATCACAAGCCTCTGTCTTTTCAGATCTTTCACGTAAAAGTAAGTTCATGGAGATTTGTTGCTCTGCAACACACATATAGTAAGCATCTGCAAAAAATAAGATCTGAAATACGTGTTGATCTTTTAGACAAAATAGAGTCTTTTCGAAATTGTAGTTTTTACTTTATAATAGTTTCCATGGCGATGCCATAACAGTTGACACCCGTGACGAATTACAGTTCATAACCAAACATGGCATGCTTGAAAAGTAATGTCAACACAGCAAGTGTAAGACTAAAATTGAAATGGTGGTGAAGAAACAAGGCTTCTTTAAGCTGGCTATTGAACATTAAGTAATCCGTGTCCGGCAAGTTGAATCGTCTCTGCTATCAATCACAAGCTAATTGTGTTTCTGCACTTGGGTGATCAGACAGTTGAATCTTGTCATCGAAGCAGAACTCCGACAATCGTGTGCAATGGAATGCATATAGTACATATTCATTTATCAAGTGACAAGCTGGATTTGTGTTTGTGAATCTACTAAACGGTAACTTGAAATGAACACAAACAATATCTGTCAATTGACTTCTGTCAAAATTTACAAGATAATAAATTTCAAAGGTCTAAAAGTCTCTCGAATTGGCGCCGCGCCAAGTGACAACTATCGGCCTTGAACAGTCATCTACTTGTACCAAGCCGGTACAGGCTGGAATAAGGTATACTGGAACCCCTCCTTTGTCAGTCTCATTCCAGTATTAAGAACTGCAACGTTACACAGTATGCAGATGACACTATTCTCTATTGCTCAGCGAAGACTGCTCAGCACTTACAAGATCAACTAAATAGTGCGGGCCTTCTTAAACTATCAAAATGGTTTGTTGAGAATCGCATAAATCGGCCTAAACACGTCTAAATCCAAATTTATGATCTTTGGCTGCAATGCTAAACTGAGCAATCTGGAGCATATCCATCTGAGCATAGGTGGCTGCCCCCTAGACCATGCCAATAACTTCAAGTGTCTGTAAATCAAACAATGACGTGGTCGAACCATATAGAACCTCTGACCAAGAAAGTTCATCAACACCTTGGCGTTATCCGATACCTGCAGAATCAAACTGGCCGCTCACATTGGTAACAAGGTAAACATTGGTAAACAGCCTAGTTCTTCCCCCCTTCGACTACACCAACTTTGTTTGGAGCGACAAAAGCAATTTGGTACTTATGGATCATATCATAAGCAACATCGATCATCATTCGATATCATCATCGATCCAGAGAAGCTCTTACATCACTAAACTGGCGGCCATTAGCTAGAAGAAGGAATCACATCGTGGCCTAATTATGCATAAATGTTTAATAAATTGTATTAATTTTGAGACACACGATTACACTACTGACACTCGGAGAAAAAATTATCTATCTCTGAAAGGGAAGAAGGAAATGGGGTACTCAAACATCTGGTTACCACACAGACCAGGACTGAAACAATGTCCCGAACAAGATTCAAACGAAAAAAATAATTTAAATGTAAACTATGGACACATTTTTTAAACATTTTTTAACATTTTGAACAAATATCTAATGTATTGTCTTATTACATTTTATAATTTTTTTATTTCAATCTATTCTCACATTTCTAACTATAGTGTCATTACAATGTGACATGGGCACTCTGAGTTAATATTGTATTTATTACTATTATCAAGTTAGCAGTGCGTAGAATGTCGATGGTGTATGAAGTGTATCTGATATGTATATCATACAGATTGTTCACACCATATAGATTGTATTCAGTAGGCTAGCTCAAGTAGAAATGCATTAATGTTGGATAGTCATCTGGCAATTATGACAAACATTACTGCATAAAGTTCAGGGCCGTTCGTGAAATTTCGGACAATGTTCTGTGCTACATTTCCACAAGAATTCCCATTAAAGTCTCATGATCACTCGAAATTTTTGCTAAGATTTTAATATTGTAATATGGACGAGTAGCAAAATACAACGAAAATGCCCAAAACCTTGCGAAATTTCCTTGCATTACTTAATATGTAACAGCACTGTATGTCTTATAATAGTTTCCAGTTAGTCTGGTCAGCCTATAGCACACGTACATGTAGGTTTTCCCTGTGTCATCGAAGTTGTTGCTTTTTATCAGCTCAAAACTGCTTACAGAATACAGTCTGAATACAGCACTTTATTATACGGAGTCCCCTGTACCAGGGCAATTTGTCGGGGGCTTTGGTGTGCGAATGGCCTGGAAACGAGGTTGCATTGTTGATTGCAAGTTGTTGCCTCCAAGTTGTCACTTGCACACACGTTGTTGCGAGAAGCAACCAGGTCATTTCATGGTCACTTTTGATCAGAAAAGCCTGGGAACAAACTTCGCACATGCAAGGACTATCATGCATGACGTTTGCTGTTCATGGTTTATTTGACAGCTATATTATTAAACACCAAGCTCAAGAAAACGTTGCTATAGAATGTGTTATCTGAGGGTATTAACTTCATCAGTCTTTGCTGCTGATTTTTTCAACAGTCTGTAATCCAGTCACAGTGTCTATGTTTCAGTTATGACAACATCACAAACCACTTTTATTTATGAACAACTTGAAGTGAATAGAGAAAAATAGAAAACAGCAGCACATTACCTTGATCCTTTTTCACTTTGTTGCAAACGTTCCTTTGACTGTTCCAACACACAAACAAGGACACTCGGAGTCACTGAAAACACAGAATAATGTCAAAGTACTACATGTGTACATGATTCAGTACACACCTCTACTGCTTCAACTGAACAGCACAGCCAGATTACTGGCTCAGTAATTACTAGTTACAGTGTATTGTACAATACAATACAATACAATACTTTATTTCTATAGCGCTAATTCCATTTAGCTCAAAAGCGCTTTACAATAATATAAAATTACAATAAAAAATTACAATGTCATTCAGAAATGTTTAAGAAAAGGTTTATAAAAAGTTACATTAAAAATAGTTGAAACATTTACATCAGTAGAAATTTTAACAATTTTAACCATCCAACGTTCCTTTACGACTTATCATCATTTCTCTTGTGTTTTTTATACCACGGTAACCTGCTATGTTTAGATTTCCTGTGATTTGTGGAGAATTTGGCACATCGCAAAAATGCCTTGAAATAGCCGTGACACAGCACATCAATGTTGGGGAGTACTGTGTTGATCCGGTCCCTGAAGCACTCAATCTTGGCGTTGTGCTGGACAACCTGATTTACAGTTCGGCTTGATATGACTTTTCAAATGCAACGAAAGTGTTTATTTTTGCGACAAACAGTTTTTTGTTCGCGGTAAGTGATTAAATGTAATTTAATATATCAATGAAACAAGTTGTCATAATTCAGTGAAGTGAGGCAAGCTAGTTTTCAATTTTCCTCGTGTTACTTAGTCGCTTTAGCAAACAAAGATCTAATTACGACGCGATGTTTAGCATATACTTCAGACATGGTGAATGAATGGAGCAGAAATAGTAACAATAATTCGAGTGCACAAAGAAGTGATCAATGTAGCCAACCATTAATTCTAATTATATTCTGTATGTTCAACGAGCTCAAAACATCATACACAATAATAATGATTTGATATGCTGATGATTACGTAGACTGCGGGCAGGCTCTTCCTTGTCCGTTTTCGGTTTTGGTGAGGGCGAGATTGTATTAGTTAAACAAAAAACATTATAAAAGCTTGCGTCAACTTGTTTTAAATCGTTTTTACGAATGCGCTCTATTTTTATGAAGAAAGCTGTCTGCTCCATTATTAGCGTGGATCACTGATTCAGCCTTTTCATGCACATGCAGATTAATTACTTTTTCATAGAACCAAATTATAAATTCACAAACTGATAGTTCATTTGTTCTCGTTCATGAATGGATTTAATAGAAATGAAACAAAAGATCTTCTTATAATTCAATGAAGTCACTCAAGCCAGTTTTCAAATTTACCGCGTGCCAAATTTATTTGTTATGGCAAACAAAGTCCTTAATTACACTATTTACACAATCATTCTTGATACTACTATTTTGCAACTACTATAAATAAGTCTACTAGGAGCTTCGATAACTTCGCGATCGTTTATCACGTACGTAAACAGCAAAATAGCAATACATGCATGTATTTAAGAATACTCAGCTAAGGGATCTTGTGAAGGATAGTACGATACGGACTTCGATGATCACGTCAACTTATAATGTGTTTGATTCTTAATTGAGTGGTACTGAAGTTTGACTATCGCATAAACTTGGATTGAAATTGGAATTGTATTTTTAACAAAAAGCATTGGGATATTTTTTAAACATTGGAAACATTTTTTGGGAGAGAACGGAGGGGGGTCTAAATCCGCGGAGGGGGGTCCATATCCGCTAGCGGATTTGGGGGGTCCATATCCGCTGTGACACCGGTTTTGGAATACTGCTCGCCAGTATTCCACCACGCACTGCCTGATTGTATCTGAGTGACGACATCGAGCGGGTGCAGAAGAGAGTTTTGTCGATCATCTCCCCGGAATCACTTACATCGAGAACTTAAGACTATTTAATTTTAGGACCCTTAAGGCTCGGCGCGAGGAGCACTGCTCCAAGCTCTTCAAATCTGTAACGTCAAACGCTGATCACTAACTACACCACCTGCTCCCAGCGAGGAACGTTAGTAATTACAACTTGATACATCAACGCCATTTTAAGAGGATCGTCACTCGGACGAACCGTTTCAAGAACACTTTTATCCCAAACAGTAGTTTTTAACTTTAAGTTTTTCAAATTTTAAATTTCAAGAACCATGGTGTTTAACAATATTGTATCTTAATTACTAAGTATTGTAATTTTTTAATAAGGATCACTTTAGTCAATGTAATATGACGCAATTCAGTCTCTCAGACTGCAACGTTGTTAAATTTTTAATAAACTTCTTATCTTATCTTCCTATTTCTTACCTTTACAGCCACCAGCATTTGATAAAAAAGTAATTTTGCAGTTGATTCCTCAAATCGTGTCACACTGACAACTCTGTCAAACAATTCACCACCTTCAACTCTGGAAAAATTAAAATTAAACAATTCCAAACATGCATAAAAGTCATTTAAATCGTTATGTCATAATTTATAGTTAATTAAGGTTTATTCTAGGATAAAACAACAACTATATTCTGACCATTGTATGTCTCATCACCATCATCATCATCATCATCACCATCAATCATCTTCATAATCATCATTATCATCACCAATGACCATAATAAATAATAATGATAATAATGAAGTTTTTAAAGTGCCTTTTCTCATAAGATTCAAAGACACTATTTACAATGTACATCCAAAATCATCATCATCATCATCATTACCACCATTATAATCATTACGTTTGCTTTCATTGTTTCTATCCAAAAGTCAAAAGAAACTTTGTACCTTCACAGTATCAATTGCCATGGTGAGTATATAGTAATGACCACAATCAAAATCAGATTTGTTTAGAACTCTTGTTCCAATCTCTCCTGTCCAAAACATATCTATGAAACTATGTTAACCCTAAACAAAAAAGCACCACAGGTAATGCAAAAAACAGGGATTTACAATTTTACAGAATGGTACAATTCTAATATAATATACAACATATCTTCAGTCTCTAGTACATCTTCAATCCCAATTATACAGGGCTGAAAGAAATAAATAGTGGTAAAATTAATGTTAATTTCATAAATTTTAAGATTAAGCAACAACAATTGTATTGCACATGTAACCTTAACCAGAACCTAATAAATCATGATTATTACTACGATTAGAATATATTTGAAAACAACTGTCTGTTATAACTAAAAATTGTTTTCCAATGTATTCTTAAAGTTTTATGTATTAGTTACATGTAACACAGGTAAAATAAATAATTATATTACATGTAATTTCATAAGTTGATATTTGATTACATTTTAGCACCACGAAAGATGTTAGCTGTTAATTATAACATATCATTTATCAACAACAACAACAACAACAACTTTATTTGTACTTGAATTTACAAGTTACTACCATATATACATGTAGTTATTATATCAGGAAAGAAAGTACAGGAACCCTA
>JANVCH010089205.1:0-15078 GCA_025505405.1 Epizoanthus rinbou | reverse complement strand
TGTTTTGAAATTTTATATATTACTATGCCAATTAATATTACGACATTATAGAGACCCAACATGCAATAGTACTTTACCGAAAGATAAAGATGCCATGTGTATCTCGACTCTCGAGTTATCTCGATCAAGACTATTTCCCTTTCTCGAACAAACATTGAAAATGGCAGGTTTTGCTTAAAATTCCGACGGTGATAGTCTTTATTCCCCCCCCCCAATTGTGTTAAATGTATAAGTGTATTAAATTATTATTATTATTATTATTAATGTGGAAAACTACAAAATATTCAATTTCTTGAAATATGAGGTAGCACCAAATCTTGTTGACAGAAGTATTTAAACATTTCAGGAATATCTCTACTTGGTAATGATTATAATCTACCCCTATTATAATTGTAGTTTTTCTAAACTATAAAATAAAATAGGCTATATATTTTCTATAATTTTATCATGTTCCTTTGATAAATTATATCTATTATCTTATTTTAAAGAAAATAGTTCTTTCAATACGTAAAACCATTCTTTCTATTGGATTTGTTTACTAGTATGGACCTCCTTTAACGCCTGGACGGTTTAGCAACATAATAATAATATTTATCATCCATGTTTGTTAGTTTAGGTATTGCTAAATCACTATACTCGTGTATCCTCACATAATAGTTGCTGACCACCATTGCCGGGATTAGTTCTTTTACTATAAGGCAATTATATTTGATTAAAATTTAAAGAATATGTGGGAACTTGCACCAAGACCCACAAGGCTCTCCTACATCACTATTTGCCCAGGGCAAAATATATTAAAAGGGCAGAACCAAATGCATTATTTATGTTTATATCAACAACTTTAAGAAACACGTAAACAGACAAGCAAGTAGCAAACTTCAAATACATACAGTTGTCATGCAATGTTTACAGCAGATAGTACTTGCTTTCAATTACAGAAGAGCATCTAGTTACCATCTTGTAAATTAATCTTTGTCCCCTATTCCTTGTTAGTTATACAACGTTTCTTACAACTGAAATAAACAATGTTCTTGTATGCTAATGTAGAAAAGTCTGCTCTCTTAAAACTGTTTGAAATTGCTTTATTTTTTCAAATACAAGTAAATAATAGTATGACATAGAGTTCGTTTAGACAAATCGGTGTTATAACAAAATGAAATTATCACAATATGGCAGTTGTCCTCTGATGAAGGAAATCCAATTTCGAATCTCTAGAGGTTATTTGTAGTAAAAATATAGACTTGTTAGATTCAATGAGTTTATAATCCTACAACTATAGATCTATCGTCTCGTGTGATTTAATACGATGACGACGACAACGAAACTGCTGCTGCTGATGATGATGCAATATCATATTTACGCAATCACATTTTCTACTCTATACATTTTCATTGCTTTAAGTGTTCAAGGTGGATATGACATCGATCTCAGATGAAACCACTACAATTGTTATTATGCCTGACTGCATGGAATCGTGATTTCATAGGTAAAAATGATTTCATAGAAACATCCAAACGCTGATAACATTTTCAAGGTCATGTATATTTCTTCATTCAATTCAAGGTTAAGTTCGGAGATCAACTTCCATAAATTTGTTTTGAGGGGCAGCTTTTCATAAACACTTGAAAACAAAAGCAATTATCTTTCACTGAAACGGAATAAGGATATATGCTCTAGTTCACCGACCATGGAAACTTGATCAAAATTTGATAAGCACAACAAAAGGCAATTTCGCACTCACGAACATTCAACAAATGAAAACAAAAAGAAATGTAACGAGTAGTTTGGTGTAGTCAACATTTTATACTTTATGCAGCGTGGTGTTTGTTTTTGTGGTCCCCGACCCCTACACCATAGATATGGTAACCATTAAACACAATTCTGACGCGAGTTTCCAAAGGCATTTGATTTCATGGTCTAATGGTCACGTGATGCGTTCGTGTTCTCATTCTTAGCTAATAAAATGTATTATTCATCAAGACGGGGATGCGTTTGGACCTGTTCGCAACGCAGCACAGTAAAACCATTACGGAATATAATTAGCTTCAAATTCATACCCACCTTTTTTCTTTAATCAGAGAAAGATTTACTAAATTACCAACTTATTGACAAAGCGGTTCAAGGTAGTAACGAATTACTTGATTGCTTGTAATATTTTGATGTAAGAATTGAAATCGTGCGTTGGTGATTGTCTGGGGCCAACAGTTCGGGTTTAACGTGATACTTCTGAAAGGAGGGCTCTTGAAGTGAACCACAATTAACGTTAATATGTCTAAGAGAAAGGAAAAACATTTAGCACTATTTGCATGACACAAGAAACACCCTTGCACTAAGCACATAATTCTGAATTTGTCGGCCAAGCGCATATTTTGTAATACAATTGTTTCATATTTCATAAATGTGAAAATATAAATATTTCTTTAGAGTTAGCATGAGTTAGTCTGAGTTAGCATTATTTTGTGAAATGTTGGGCAGGAAATACGGAAGCTTCAATACGATAACTCGTGAACGTGCATACGTCAAAGGGTTATAAGGGGTCAGACCACAGCACTTGATAGTTGACTTCCATGCCATGGGAAAATTTAGCTAGGTACAGGATATTTTAACATTTCATGACCTTCTTTGAACTTATTCGCTATCCGCCTAGTGAAAGTCTCCATACTGGCGGGAAAGGGCACTTAAGATTGTCACAGGACTCTTTTCAAATTCCTCAAAAACCGAAATAAGAGCTAATTAGCCCTAATTAGGTCGGAAATGGTCCGTTATGTGTTAGGACATGTTTGTAGGGAACCAACTAACGCATACCGATATCAAATATACCTATATTAAATGAGTTTGTTTTTGCATTGTGTTTTTATCAGCCCATCTATCTGTTTGTTTACTTGAGTCTATGCGTGTGCTGAATCACTGCCACGTAATCAGTAGGCAGTCTCGGTAACCGCCTCTGGATATGAATCATCAGCTGTGATTTTCACTGTAAAATTTGACGATGAGATCTTACATACTCTTGCTTTTGCCAAATGGTCGCTCGGTAGGTGTTGAACATGTCTGAACTAGCT
This sequence comes from Epizoanthus rinbou, assembly GCA_025505405.1. Lineage (NCBI taxonomy): Eukaryota > Metazoa > Cnidaria > Anthozoa > Zoantharia > Epizoanthidae > Epizoanthus > Epizoanthus rinbou. The sequence continues at coordinate 12,019 of JANVCH010089205.1, read as the reverse complement.
GCGTACAAACTAAGTGTCGGCTTTAACCAGGCATTGTGTTTTTCATGTCACCCAGATCCTTTTATTCGTGGGAGGTAGCGTCAGTTTATCAGCATCATTGTATGTCTATCAGCTGCCAATATGTATGGACCAGTGGGATGGGCATGTTATTTCTTTCATAGATCGAGGACTAGAATCAGAGATATCATTATAAACGATAAATGTTAGGCGGATCTACGATGATTCCAGCTCGAGATAATGTCAATAATGCACAACGTTTGAATTTCTACATATGGTTTCGTGGCGATTAGCATCGAAAAATCTTCGAATGACAAAATCATGATAACTATTTCCTGTTTTCTAGTATGAAGGTAATTTCTTCCTTTCTTGAATCTGTGCCAAGCATTCAATGTGCTGTTTTAACAATACTTTAAATTTAGTGGTCAATGCTGATTCGTAGCAGAGGTAAACATTTACGACGTTCGAAATTAAAAAGGAGAAAACACAATAAAACCTGTAGACTAGAACAACCAGTATGACATCCGGGAATTTTGAGTATCATATTAGTTGAGGTAGTTGGATCATGGACGGGGGCTTAAATATTGTGTCATCATTGCATAAAGCAACAATAAAGATCTAAGCAATGCATAATGTCCGTCTACATATAGTAACATACAACATTTGTGTTTATGCTCGTGTCTGTGTTTGTGTGTGAAATTATGGACTAGTACGTGTTGCCTCTGCCAGTTACGTTACCTTTATGGTAAAGAGACAATTAATATTCAGACATATTATTCTCGTGAAATCTAGACACATTTTTTAGAAGAGTGCAAGTCGAGGATGTTTGTTGCTGTTTTTGTTCGCTGACACCTAGTTGGGGGAACTTTTGACAGTATCTGGATGGTTAATAAGATTTACTAGTTCATTTAGTTCGTTAAACATTTAAAACTGCTTTGTGCCAGATGTTCTTGTTGAATAAACCTGGGAAAGATAAAATTAGTTATGTTATCGGTGCTCAATGCTTGCTACTATCGATAATGTCGTCTTGACATCAAATAAAGCTATGTATTGTACGATGTAAATCAATTTCGACTGATATGTTAGAAATGTTTTTGCATGCCCCTATATATATAAGTATTTGGATCTAGGTTATGAGTGTATTTTCTTCTTATTTTGCTTCAATATAATACAATTTATAGTTAGGGGTGTCTGGTCTTCCCTAACATGTCACTGTATGTTACTTTGAGTATATCTTGTATGTATGTATGTATGTATGTATGTATGTATGTATGTAGAGTGGATATCAGAGTCTATGTATACTAATATCATCCATTCTCTGTTCGTATATGTTAGGAGAGTAAATATGTTATAATTATTGATGGGGCTGAGAACTCTTATTAGTTAAAACAGAATGTGTACGAAAGGAAATTGAATGGCAGAAGGAAGAAGGAAATTCGAAAAATTAGGATGTCCTCAAATCAGTGGCATTTAGGCGAACTACCACATTTTGAATTTATGATCATTGTAACATGTTATTATTTTATTTTGAATGAACTTGCTAAACTCTTGATGAAATATGTTGATGATAAGCGGTATTATAAGTGTATAAAAACTCTTAATCGTTTCCAAAGATTAGTGATACAACAATATTCAGTATTGTCGAAAATAGAAGGCTTGTCATCTCGTTCAAACCCTGATTAAACTTGGTAATGATAGAATCATACCTGTAACTTACAACTAAATTCTGCCTCTAAAATCCAGTTTTGCTAGCCTGTAATATTTATATATATACGTTGGCTAAAGGCTTTGTTAATCTTTCGTAAGTTTGTATATAATTTTGTCTTGTTCTTATATACTAGGTATTTTGTAATGCAAGCTACTGAAGACAATGTATAATCATTTGTAGATGAGTTTACTTGTTTATGTCATTCGATAATGAACTTCAGTACACAGGCTTTGAGTAAAGGTAGAACTTACCACTGAGCTATTAGAAGCAGTTGGAAACTGAGGGAACTTTGTATATAGCAATTATTTCGTAATTATGACAAATGATAAACTGGTGAGTTAGTATATTCTGTAAGAGCTAGTTCTGTCAAGTTGTTCTCTTGTATTCGTTCTCAGATTGGAAGAAACAGAACAACTTCAAAGTATGCAATATTAATATTGGATCGGTTACCATCTCGCCATCTGTGTTGGTCTCGATGACAAATGTCTCATCTTGTTTCGCTTATTAAACAGCGACCTAGGGCTTTGTAATCTAAACGAATGTGTAATAATACTTCTATGAATAGGTTACAGCATTGTAAAATATCCACTGACATTTAATTAGCAGTAAGATCCGATATACTTCATTGGATATTATTCTACAGAGATGAATAATTTCGTTCATACTCTTACCATGTTATGAGAATTCACAACAAATATAGTAAATGTTCCGACACTATTTTACAAGTGTATAATTTTGTATTGCATGGGAAATTTATTAGTAAATGAAATATTTATAAAACACAATCTACTAATACTGGACTGGTCTGGTTAAGCTAAAGTTGATATGGGTTGTTTGTTTCCGTGACAAAACTTTTGCAGGTAATGTTTTGTTTAAGCTGTAGCCCTTTGTAAGAGCAAAGTATTATGCTGTCATGTGAACTTGCTGCTTTTAAGTTAACATCAGTCATTCTGTGAAACAAATCTTGTCATCTATATCAAACCAAGAACAACATAAAATGATATATTTTGTAGTGCATAACAAATGTTTCGTGATGTGAAGAGAAGACATCCCCATTCAAGAAATCTCACTCTTGCTAGTCTCGGAGGAATATAATCAAACCACGATGTAAATAAAATCGCAAATATCTATCTCAACGCTTTCCAAGCTTTTGAAGTTGAAAAAATTCTCATTATAACAACTTTAATCAGGTACGTCGTTTGATTTTGATAATACAAAAAGTAAAACACTATAAGAGATTACAACCCATGGTATCTTTTTGTACATTGATATATATGACTGCATACTGGCACATATATTTTAGCGCTAGCACCTTATAATCAGCTTTGCTGGGCATATGCTGCGTTCTTGCCAGAATAACCGCTTAGATTCAGAGAGAATCAATAGTTTGGTATATTTAGTACATACATTTTGTGCTCACATTACAGTTGTCCAACATTAAAATTGTTTATTTGGTTTTCAGTGTAAACTCAATTTTTACCGCTTCATTACCGATACTCTATTTTGGCATAACTCCGACAATATTTAGAAATCCCGAATGAAATAATAAATAACTTCTGATGAACTGCTTGAGAGAACCCCTATGGATTCTTGCGATTGCCCAATCTTTTTCGTTTAAGGACGAAACTCGATCTTTTAAGTATGTATACTTCATGGTAAGATCTCGATACGTATAATATTTGCATTGAACATTCAGTGCACTAAAGATAAGCGATTTAAAGAAAACAGCTTCTTCTTTGACAATTCAATATAAACCTCTAGTCCCCCCGCAATCCCCTCTTTTGTTCTGACAAAGGGCTAGCTCTTAAAACGTCATTTCAAACCGCCTTCCACCCGCACTGCGAACAACCCAACACACCAAGTTTCAGTTGACTAACTCATCAGTTATTCTTCTGGAGGTTGTACTTCATGGAAGAAACTTCATCATTAAATGGTTTGATATTTCATTGTGTACGTCAGTATTTCTGGGAAGAAATTTGTTTTTCCAAGATTTATAGTTATATGGAATAACTGTCTTAGTTCCGCGAGACCATTCAAGATTTCAAATTGTTCAGTTCTTTTACAATTCTAGTAACATGTATTTGTTGTTCTTTCTCAAGAACAGTCTGGAATACGAAGGTCATTTTTCTCGTAGCTGGTTCAATATAACAATAGGCGCATTGTCGCCACAGCCCACGAAACATTATTTTATACATTAAGAATGGTCTAATTAAAGTTTATCTTCATTCCATGCTAACTTAGTGTTTTATTCTCATTCGCACCTCTCTTGTTTGAAATCTAATCCAATACTAATGCCATTATTGTTCCATTAACAAAACCCTAGGAATTTAATGGAACTTTATTCGACTACTTGTGCCAAATATAGTCTCTGACAGTTCATGAGTAAATTATCTTGTCTATTCCTCTTAAGGAATATTGCATGAAACCATTATTATTAATATTATTATTATTATTATTATTATTATTATACACATAAACATTCTATGAAATAAACGAGCAAACAAACAAACAAACAAACAGACAAATAAGTAAATAAATAAATAAATAAGAAAACAAACAAACAAACAAACACACCGACATGCAGGCAAACACAATGAGAAGCAAATAAACATGTATACATGCATTATAGACACATTTGCGAAAACGATATAAAATCGGTTAATGCTGAATAAAATTATGTTAGAATCACTCTGTCATAGATCTGTTATTATATGAAATACACACACAAATACATACATACATACATACACACATACAACATACATATATACATACATATATACATACACATACATACATACATACATACATACAATACAAACATACATACATACATACATACATACATACGTACATACATACATACATACATACACACACACACATGCATGCATACATACATACATACAGCATACAGGACACACATACATACATACATACTACAGTCTGATGATCGCTTAGTGCGTGAAACTCGAGTTACTGTCATTTTTCCCATATTATAATTTGTATTACGCTCTGTATGTTTTTTTTATTGAGCACTCCCGAGACTAGGTGAAACACTATTCACATTTGTGTTTCTTTGTTTACATACACACATACATACATACATACATACATACATACATACATACATAAATACACACACAGACACACAGAACAGACAGCATATTATCTTGCATTCATGGTCAGACTTGTGTAGATTTGTTGAGTGTGGCATATATCATAATAAAAGGAAAGAAAGTTGGAACACTCATAGACTCATTGTCAGACTTGTCCTTTCACAAATATCAATTAAAATGAACTATCGAACAAGAATTGGAATAAAACACATTTTTATGGATCAGGCATATTTTCCTCAGGCTAACATTGCTTTCATGTAATAACACTATTTGTTTTAGTGCTTTGATAATCAATATAAAACGTAGTACTCTGGTCATGCTATGATACATTCATTTCGCATAATTAGATTTCGCAATTGGTTTCATGACACACGAATGGACGATCACATACACACAAGCACGCGCAAATATTATTGGTGTACCACTAGTGTTGTTGCGCTTATGAAGACTAATTTTAGAACATTTCAAAGGCAACGGTCAACATGAAAACAAACCACTTTAAAACAATCTCGAAGTGAATATAAACATAAACAAACGTCTATAGGCAGACTGGGAATAGACCTCACGCAGTGAACAATATAAGTATTTTCTACCGACTGCTATTTGTTAACTTTCTGAAAGTGTGCCAGGCGCGGCTAGTTGACAATGAAAGAATACCTAAGATGTTGTCTATTTCAATGAGCAACCAAATGACATAGCTGCCCATCCAATGGAAATTCGCCACACACTCGCTGTAACAATTTCCGCTTTGTAAAACTTCGTCAGCGTCACATTTTTTTGGGTAAAACCCCCCAAATGTACCTACTTACCTGGTTCGTCTTCACTCCTTGGTGAGTATGTCCTGAATTCTCGGCTAGGTATGTGTTCAAAATCTGGTTGTTTTTAATTTGAGGGAAAGTGCCGTAACCTCAAACTGGTACATAGTACAAAACCGCCAGTGGGAAGAGGTGCGATATGTTGAGATGGAATAGAATAGAATAGAATAGAATGGAATGGAATGGGATGAAATCGAATGGAAACGAATGGAAACGGATGGTAATGAGGTGGGGCGGGATAAAATGAAATGGAATGGAATGGGCTTGTGCTTTAATATTAAATTTCTGGGTGTAATTTATAGAAAGGAGCACAATACAAACATAGTCGGAGATATGGGCTATGTTGAATGCAGAGTATTTTCCCGACCGTTAGACCTTTATCACCTTTTGAATGTCAATCCAAATCTTGATGTTAGCACTTTTTAAATACAATAAATGGAAAGATCAGGTCGAAGTTAGAAAAGACTATCTCAACAAGTCTGAAGATTTGAGTGATCAAACTAATGTTTTCATTCGCGAGGGTGAAAGATTTGAGCTGTCGTTTCCCGCGTTAGCTCTTCGTCAGGGTAAGAAAACGGTTCGACCATGGGCTAGCCCGGAACGTCTTTGAATCTTTTCACCCTCACGGCGAAATCATAACATAAGGAATCTTTTGATTTGTCGTCCAATAAATCACGAACTGATAACCTTAGCAACTTTTGAATGTAATATCCAATGCAATGAGTGAAATAAATAACAGTTTGTTACTTGTTATTTAGCCAAGAACTGACCTTTGGAATAAACAACTGGGCGCGGTTTTCACATATCCTTATGCAGAGTTTTCTTTCCTGTGTCGTGAATGGACGAAAGTTCAGATGTCAAAGTCAAAGTCAAAGTCCGATGTCCGCGAAGGAGGCGGGGTTAGGTGTAAATTATGACATCATAATGGGTTATTTTGTCCTTGAAGTTCGTGACTACAACACATGGTGAAGTTCCCAAATATTTTTTAGAGTTTCTTGCTCATTTCAAAATTACGATGATATTATTGCCACGAACAAATAGGTCGTTCAAGTTATTCAAAACAGATTTTTGCATTATTTTGACCCTGTTTGCGACAGATGTTTCTCTCGTTCAAAAATTGGAAACCTACAGAGGATAAATGGCCCAGTAGTGGCACACCAGTAAACACCGAGCTCAATCTCGTTCCCAGAGCCCGCGTTCTTTTAGGCCTGCGGCGAGGAACGAAGGGCTCTGGGAGCATCCACAGAAAAGTCAGCGATACAGCGACTTCCGGTTCGCGCCTGCGCAGTAAGTAGGAGTTTGATCTGTAAGTTTGAGGCCTAAAAGAACGCAGGCTCTGGGAACGAGATTGAAACTTCCAGATCAAACTCCTGCTTACTGCGCAGGCGCGAACCGGAAGTCGCTGTATCGCTGACTTTGCTGTGGATGCTCCCAGAGCCCTTCGTTCCTCGCCGCAGGCCTAAAAGAACGCGGGCCCTGGGGACGAGATTGTTTAAAATCTTAATGCATTGTTAATGTTGACCGGCGTGGCATAATCATAAGCACAGAAGTCGCGGGAGCGCTTGGGAGTCACAACCTTCACGTGTAACCTCACATGTGGGAGATTCTAAATTCACTCGACTTCTGTACATTCCGAAACACTTCTGCGCATGCGTAACTTCTGATTCTTGTATTTATCTCACAAGTTGACGTAACCAAGTTTATAGCTGAATAAAAGAACCTCCCTCGCTTTAGTTTACAACACCCAAGTCCCAAGATAAAAGCCTTTTACCTGTTACTCTGTTTTGCTGATCGCTTGAAACTTTTCCCAAGCTTGGAACGTTTTCAGCTCTAATGTTGTTATTACATAGAGTTTCTTACTAACCGAGGAAGAGGAAACGCGCTGGGAACAAAATTTACATGCATTGAGCTATTTTGACAGCTGTTATCTTCTTAGGCAGCTGAATATGTATCTTGAAATGTAAATGGTTTTGGATTTCTTTCATATTTGCTAGTAGGATAAAACAGTTCAACTTCTTGAATAGCGAGACGATTGTTCAATGGTCAGGGAACAAACAATATCCACGTCTCATTTGCTATTATACATTTCGAAATAGCATACAGCTGCCTCATTGAAATCCCATTTACACCTACTTACACGAACTAAAATGTTCTTATATAAAATGTTAAATTATGTGTTTTGAAATTTATTCATGGGATGTTGAGTATACAACTGCATATCGAATTGTGCTCGGTATAAAATAAATGGCAACATGCCGAGGAAGCACGCGGCGTTTTTGTATGTATTAAAACACGATCGGTACGTGGATAAAACGGGTCCAACTGATGACTCCCTTCTCGGCACAGCAGTGTGCCTGTAATGTTTCCATATTGGCGAAGCAGCTTTGGAACTATACGGATATTTAGGGATGCCCGCCTGCTGATGTTTTAACGGGTGTATGAATTGATTCATTGCATGGTTTTCGCTATGATCGATAACACTATTGCAAAGTCCCAAGGGAAACTATTTTGGGTCAAATGAGGCTTGATTTCAGTAGTAACAATAAACGCCCATGCAAAACCACATAGAGTTAAAAGAAATATAAATAATGAACAAATATTTGAATGATGTAAGTGATTGGATTAAAACAAAAGGGTAGATTTACGTGTATAGCGCCGTGTGTTGCTGCGGTGCTCTATAAACAAAAAGATCCCATTTGTTTATTGCGTCGCTAAGCGATGCTTCAATAAATTTGTCGTTGCCCACCCACACACCATAGATCTCTTTAAGAAAGATCAAGGTAACAATCAAGCAGTAAATTGAATCTGAATTCATTGAGAGAACTGCACAAACTTCGCAATGGCTCAGATTGAAGAAGGCAAGGCAAAATCGGCCGGGATTATTGGGATCTTGTTACTTATCTTTGGCTTGGGAATCCTTATATGCGGCTTCGTGTGGATTAGCTACGGAGGCAAAGATGGAACAGGACTTTGGTCAGGCATCGGGGTAAGTCGATAACCTTCCTGTCGGATTTTCGGCACACCGACAGCGTTTGCTTATCTTGTACTTTGTAAATTTGCATCAACCAAGACATACATCTACCGACGTGAAAATACTGATCTTGTTCAAAACCACTTAGCAAAAGATTTCCGAACTAATATGGCAATAAATTATTTAAACCGAAACATGCGATATATTGTACTGCGCGGAAAGAATTTTGCCAACTCAAGTATACATGCTTGAAGAAGAAAAAGCGCCCAAATGTAAAGTATTTCTAAATTTCTACAAGAGCAGCAATATTGTAGAGATAGACTATGTAATAATATTAATGGAGACAAGGCCAATAGCAAATGCAAGAGTTATTTTGTCATAACCAACGGACTAAACTCCACGTGCGGCTTTGATTAAAGTCTAACTTTGGTGTAACGGGAAGAAAAAGTTCCCTGATTCTAAAGCAGCTTCTTTGCAACTAACCACAGATCAAACCTGTAAAACAGTACGATGTTAGTGAACATATGATTTAATATCATGGAAGAAATGTATTATCAGCATGGCGCCGTGCTTGCAGAAAATGAAAAAATATTCGTTGCTAAGGAACAAATATTTTTGTGGACTCGAACACACAACAAATTCGTATAACATTTTTAGCCAAATAGCAATGATTAGCAGCTCTAGTATAACGAATCATTACAATATATTACGTTTTATCTTAGTTACAACATGTAAGAATTATTCTGAGAATATGGCTGTTTTGTATTGCTAGCGAGGGCAAAAATTTGAAATTCGATTGCGCAAGTACGCGAATTGCGTCATAAATTGCAGTTGGTTTGAAGTCGGCTCTATAGACTATATAATAATAAAATGAATAGAATCTACACTGTTTATATGTTAATTTAGAAGCTTAAAACTAGAAGTTTGTTGGATGAAAAAATGCTACATTACCAGCGGGCAAGTAACTTATCTATGCCGTACTGATCTGATGAAATTGTTTCTCTGTACAGCTGTTGATCGCAGGCATATTAGGAATCGTAGTATGGGCGAAGAAGAGCAAGATAGCGGTAAGTAAATATAAATTCTCCTTTGTTCTTTCCTTATGAACATAGTAGGTTTCGTTGGGAGAATTCCGTACTCAATCAGGACATCTTAACGTTTGTGATCAGCTTCCCTTTTCTGCTATCCACGTTGCGTGCTCGTGTGAGGTCGATATAAGGAGAAATGGCCAGTTGACAATGGCTGTCACAAATATTTCATTTCATTTCTTTATTTTTCACAAATAATACACAGATAAGAGAATACAAAAGTAACGAGTAGCTAGGAAACCTACAAAAGAAACCCTAAGGCTTATAACGCTTTGGGCTCCTCATAAGATTTTATAAGAGGAACAAGGGTGACGAAATTATAAGAAAGGAAAATAACAGAGGGACTGACACGGAGGAAGAAATGGAAACATCTACTAAACTAAATTAACACTAAAAGTTGTAATACTAAAACAAATCTACAAATAACAGAGTAAATATGTTCAGTTTGTCTGAAACAAGGAAAGAGATGAGTTACCATACGAACATCTGCAATGACACACTGTTGAATTGAAATAATATGTTTAAGATTAAAAGGATATGTCGAGCCCCACGAACTAATTTAATCGGTTATTGCGATAAATTAATATTCATTGGTTTATTAATTCAGATGATTTTCATGCTGGTCCTCTGCATCCTGGAGATTATCATCATGGCCGTCCAGTGCGTCATAGCTCTCCTGGCCTACTTCATCTGGCAGATTGTATTGGGCTGGGTCAAGACCAAATGCACAACGGTTAACAACAGCTGTCAGTGTTCTGGCAAGACCTTGTCCATGAAAGGTGAGACTACATTAGCGAAGTCAAACTGAGTTTTCATAATAAGTTAGATTCGTTCTTCCCACTAAGTATGAAACTTACCAGTTCCTGCCTATAGACATACCCACAAATATCACTCCTCGCTCTCGTCCAAACTCAGTTGCCAGTTACCTTGATTTGTCAAACCTGCCGAGCAAAATGAGGAGTTTGGGAGTAACTACAGGAAATGAAATCTGCGATTCGTGTGCTTCCAGTTTCCCAGCTAATTTGGGCTCCCAACAATTTAATACATGTACATACGAAACCAAGTGAACGCTGACAACTTCCACGTGCGATATAAGCCATATAATGCCGATGGTCATCCTCGGAAAACCAGAAGCAAGTCATCGGGGAAGGGAAGATAGATCAACTCAAATCAAATCGAATTTTTATTTCAACTCAAATATTTACAGATTAATGATAACATAAACTAATGGATAATAAATAAGTAATTACAGATCAGATTAATAAAGCTTGTTATTTACATAATATTAAACAAATATTGGAGTTGGGGTCATTCTAATAGCTTTTGAGGCTAATCTAGAGGATGACCCAGAAAGACTTACAGTAAGGGGAAATATGATAGTAATAATTAGGTGAATTACAGTGAAAAGTTAACTTTACAATTATTAACAGGCGAGAAAAAGTAGTTGTCAAAGTAATAGTTGAGTTTTAAGCCTTTTGAGCCTTCCTTTTCAAGAATGCCAAATAGCATTTCTTTAAATTCTTTTTTGTATGCTTTTATTTAGGTTAGTTGGGATCTCATCAGTCCAGCTTTTAGCACCGATGCGCGAGAAAGCATTTTTCTGCATGTACAAGTCTAGGTTTTTTATATAAAAGTATTTAGATGTCGATAAACTGTATAAACCGCGTGTTATAAGAGTGAATCTTTGTTGTTCTTGACAGATAAATGCAGGTCCTCGGAACGATATTTCAATTCCGTGTTAAATATTATACATACCGAGCAAAAAGTTTATTCTATTGCGTTACTGGTCCAGGAACAAAAACGAATTGAACAACTGAATTAGAATATATATCAGTATGCCTACAAATGTTGAATATAGTGTTTAGTTTCAAGTTTATACCTGAGCAATATTTTTCAACATATTTATCGTCAATTGTCGCATTATTAATCTATTTCGTCGTTTACAGTTGACAACTGTGACTGGATCCTTGGCATTGAGACCATTTTCCTGTGTGTGATGATATTGTCTGCATTGGGAGTTATACTGGCCTTGGCGGGTTCCATTATAGGCTGTATGGGGGTTTGCTGCGGCAAAACTGAGGTGAGTGAATTGAAAACAACAACACCTGAACCAAAACCACAACAACAACAACAACAACAACAACAGTATAAGTACAACAACCCCGGGGGGGGAGGGGTACTCCCATATGTTGACTATACGGGGAGGCTCCGCCCGAAAAGGGCACCTTTTTCAGGCTGGAGGTGTACGAAAGGGTGGGCATTTCGTGCTCGAGGTATTTGAAAGGGTCGGGAAATTTGTTGTTTTGGTATGAAAAAGGGTA
>JANVCH010089094.1:0-15086 GCA_025505405.1 Epizoanthus rinbou | reverse complement strand
GTAGGGAGAGAGAAGGAAACTAAATTGCCGGCAAAAGCTTATTTTTTAACAAAACTTTCACTCGCTGTCTTGCACTCACAATTCCATTACCGTCTCTGGTACTCTCTTTCTTTGCAGCATAGTGTCATGCCAACTGCTTCTCTGCCCGTTTTGTCAATTTGTGTTTGCAGTTTTTGTACTTGAATCCTCCACTTGTGTTCCACAATATCAAATGGTCTGTCTCTTTAAGCTTCAAACTGTTACGACTCTCTAACTCTCTCATAACTTAGGGTTAGGGTTTTTTGTTTTTTTGTTTTTTTTGCTCATATAATTTTTGTGCACTCCGCATGCCATAACAATAGGCACTATAGTCAGGCTATAGAATTTCCGTGCACTCCGTATGCCATAACAAAAGCAATGTAGTCATGCTATAGAATTTCTGTGCAGCTCCGCATGTGACGTCAACAGGTATTGTTCCTTGAACAATACAGCAGCTGGGCAAGTCTGGGCAGGTTCTACCTAGGTCAGCAGTTCTACCTACCCCCTTACCCCTACTAAAAATCTTGTTTGACAAAACCCGGTTCGAAACCAGTTATTCAAATCAGACTGCAGACCATTTTATGGAAATGAGGTGCGCCAGGTTTTATGAAAATGAGGTGTGCCAGGTTTTATGGAAATGAGGTGCGCCAGGTTTTATGGAAATCTGATGCCACCACAAATGACCTGTCCCCATAGGTTTTAGTATTGGATATGGGGACCACTAACCCCAACCATAGTTAATGATTTCTTGCCTTGCAGTGAATGAACACTGATCAGACAGCTGCAATACCTGCAGGACCTACAGACTGTCATAATTGTACCTTTTCATCAACATTCAGCTTGTATCTAGCTGCAGCAAGGATCTGTTCCTCTACCGAGTTCACAGTCATCAATCTCAGGACACGAACTTCCCTCTCCTGACCAATACGATGTGCACGATCCTGGGCCTGCAGGTCCTGTGATGAAATAACAATATTATTAGACTAGTTTAAAATCAGTGGGGCTTTATGGAAAGCACTTATCAAACAGGTACGTTCAGGATGTTTCAATCTTTTGTTCTTGCAAGCAAAAGCGTTAATTTATATATTATGTATATGATGCAATGCAGTACATTTTTGGCACCAGTCAATACACATCCCTATACATCCCCCCAAATATTTAAAACACACTTTGTAATGAGTGTTATACAGAGTGTACAGAAGATCTTGTGCGAGAAATGTTCAGAGAATGATGGACTGATGATTTTTCTGTGTATTAACAGAGTATGTATGAAATATTCAACAATTCACTTTGTTATTGAATGTTCCAGGATCTACTATCAAACGCCATTCATGAAATACTGAGTATTCTAATGGTGTTAGCGAATTCCTGGAGGTAATAATTTTGCACAACTAATACACTTAGCGATCATCAATGGTCAGCTAGGTTCTAGCAGTGTGCTGTCACTCATATACCTAGTGAGATCCCACTGTCTTCTTTCTTTTTTCTTTCTTCCCCAACACAATATTTTTTAGATAAACTCTACAGAGATATATAATAAACTACAGCTGTATTTAAAATTTTATGTAAGGATACACTTACAGTGCTTCATACAAAACCATGGCCACACTTAATTTATACAGCAAATTTGTATAATTTGTGATGACGGTAGCCAGTTAAATCTATACAGCAAGTTTGCATAGTTTTTGGTTACAGTTATTAAACCAGTTAATTCATACAGTAAGTTTGCAGTAGCCAGTTAAATTTATACAGCAAGTTTGCATAGTTTGTGTGTCACAGTTATTAAACCAGTTAATTAATACAGTAAGTTTGCATAGTTTGTGGTTACAGGAATTAAACCAGACTGTTAATTAATACACCAGGTTTGCAGTTTGTGGTTACCAGTAGCCACTTAATTTATGCAGCAAGTTTGCATAGTTTGTAGTTTGGTCATATATCTTTTCAGTGGGGTTAACTGTTGACATATGCAGAGTTTTACCAGAAGTAACTACATAATCACATGATTCTCTGAGGCATTTCTAATTTCAGATCCAAGAGGAGGCACATTATCAAGGGATGAAAAGTACTGCCTTTTCTGTTATTGACTGATTAGACTTTCATCATCAATCCTAGTTGTTCAATCAACATGAAAAGACTGAACTCTTGGACATACTAAAACACTGTTTTGACAAATCCCTACTACAGCAAATTAGCTCCATTTCGAACTACAAATCTACAACATAACCATGGTAAATAACATTATACTGTAGTCTCCACAACAGGCAGCTCTGTAACTGATGGTTTGTGAAATTCCCAAAACGATAAAGCAGCAACATTAATGATGGGTACCGATAGTGAACAGTAGGGAAAGAGCGGACATGAGGGAGAAACAGTTGCCTGTGTAATAGACAGACCTGGTGTGGATTCCAATCGCTATCAAAGATAATAACAGTATCAGCAGCCTGCAAGTTCAAACCCAGGCCTCCTGCTCTGGTGCTCAACAAGAACACAAAATATGGGGAATTATTTGCATTGAACATGGCAAGCAGCTGTCCTCTGTCTTCTGACTTTGTTGTGCCATCCAGTCGCAAGTACGTAAATCCTAAAGATATAAACGTTTTTCCAGCATTAGAAATCTCATTTTGGGGAGTTTTCGAATGGTGTTTAACTCCATTGTACTTGTACTGTGGAACACATATAGTACATGTACAGTAAGAGGAAGAACTGTGAATAGTCTGGGTTAATTTGCATATTCATGCAGTTAATGTGCCATTCTCATATTCATGCAGTCAAACCTAATAAATAAAACCTAAAGCAAAGCTTGCAATGTTCCAGAATTTACTATCAAATCCCATTCATGAAATACAAAGTATTCTAATGGTGTTAGTAAATTCCTGGATGGAATAATATTGCACAACTAATACACTTAGCAGTCATCGATGGTCAGCTAAGTTCTAGCAGTGTGCTGCCACTCAAATGCCAACTTTCTCAAGATCATGGGTACTGGGAGGTGAGCTGGATGTTGCTTGCTGTGCGCCACAGTAACAGTAACAGCAGCAATTGTATTCCATCATCTGTCTAAGTATTCAGCATTATTTGATATGTCCACTCCATGGGAATTAATTTGACAATTGACTCAGATAACTAATTTGGGGTTTGTATCGAACCAGAGTGACAACAATGCAATGGAACACAATAGTTTTGGGATCTGTTCCAGTCCAAGTAGAACACAGTCATCACAACAATACTAAATATTCCGTCTGTAGACTGTCTCCTCATTCAACCTTTTGACATGTTCACATTATAATACAACTAGGATACCGAGAAGGTATGAGTGCTGCCTATTTTCAGGTGTTTGGCATAAATTGCACTAGTGTGCTATCATGAACTGAATATAACTTTTCTGGCATGGTCGTGGCACAGTGTTCACATATGTAAATATCTGGACTTTTTCATACCCAAACTGCCAAAGTTCTGTAGCTCCTTTGAGCCTGCTAGTGAGTGAGGCAACAGCCACTGGAAGAGCGGCCTTGTCTCAAACTCTTTCTTATAAAAGGTATCAGACAACAACGTTTAAATAATTAGTATTTTGTGACCCGAGTTTCACACTTTTTGCGATCTTCTGTCCAGTGTCGACCAATAACATGGCTTGTCAATGTTATCAAAATGGTTTGCATGCTACTATCTTAATGGTTGAGACACTTTGGCAGATAGATTGAAAACAAATTCACCAACATAGCTACAACAATGAACAAAGGGCACGCAATCAATTAGCAGCGTAACTTCATCTGTAATTCAACAATATCGATCAAGGGTAAAAACATTTTCTACTCAACGACTTATTTATCACTTCTTCTTTTTTTAAAAAACATCGTAAATTTGGAACAAGATCAACATGATAGAGTTAGATATTAACCCGTGAAACAAAGTGTATTAGTTAAAGAGTATACACGTAATAGTCAAGAAATCAAAAAAGAAAAAGGGAATAGAGGATAATAAAGTATAATACTAATAGATTATTAAATACGCTAAAGTTTGTTTCACGATTTGTGGAAACCATCCTAACAATACCAAAAGTTGAAACCGATAGTTCTATTAATTGACAATAACAATATAATACAGTTCTTGTTTGTGAAGGGTCTTGTTATCATTGATACACAAAACAAAATAGCAGATTATTCAAACTGTTGATAATTGTGCTAGCGTATACTGTCAATAACTCTTTCACGGGTTAAGTGTGACGGCTCTAAATGGTGAAGAGTTTCAATGGCTAGCAGGTATTTGGTCAAGTCTTCAAACATATTTTAGTTCATTATTCTGCGTTTAATATATATTGTAAATTGTCTCCATCTCGTCATAGCGATTCAACTTGCAACATCACTGGGCAACAAAACCTGTAAATAATAACGGACATATGCCATGCAGCAGTTCAACTCTCCACGCTGTAGTCACATCACGCAATATATGCTAGGGTAGATTGTTATTTCCGTCCAACAACGTTCCATTTTTGTCATTGAAAATAATTACTTTGGCATATTGTTATTTTCCGTAACAGTTTTTGTACAGTTTGTGTACATGGATCTTGTCTTTATTTCACCGAGGCGATTGTGTCTCTTCAGTCGTGCCTGTTTGCAATTATGTACAATCTTTGTTGACCAGGCGATCGGAAGTGTTACATTTAGTACATGCAATCTTCTCGATGCCCTCAGCTGCTGCACAGTTCACTGTATACTTGTTCAACACAATTTAAATACTTTCCACTTACATTTTCTACAGATGGTCTTGTAAATGAAAGAAACACAAATTATAGAAGCAAAATCGGCGATGCAAAATACTCAGAGCTAACATGTGAGATTGGTTACAGTCAACCATGTAGAAAATTGGTGCTTGCTAGCTACTTACATTAGATATATTTTTTCTTGTAAATGGTCTATCTGTAATCAAAATAAGAAGGAAAAAGGACGCCAGCAGGAAATTATTGAGGGAACGAGGCAAATTTCAAGCTTTCTCGAACGAATTTACTACACGCTTCATACCTCTTTGAAGCTTGTGGAACGGAAAGGACGTCACGATCACATGAGTTCGGCGTGTTCATCAGATGTTTTTTTTGCGCTGATTGACCACATTTTCGATCAGCTGTCAAACACTTGTCACACGGTTCTCCATTGTTCTCCATTAACTACCTTATTACACTTAACTTTTGCGACATCTTGTACTTGTAGTACCAGAATCTTATGCTTTTGATCTTGTTGGAGTGCATTATATTCCAAAATTATGGCTTTCTTTATATTCTTACTGAAACAGAATAGTTACCTTTCCAGTTAAAATAGTCCTCCAGTATGGTCATCAGAGTTGTCATTTGACAGAACAGTAGTACCCTAGGACAGGTTAATAAGAAACTTGTCAGTTGATGACATCATTTGAGACGTCAGTTGATAGAACAGTAGCACCCTTGGGCTAGGAAACTTATCAGTTGATGACATCATTTGAGATGTCATTTGATAGAACAGTTTTTAGCACCCTAGGTCAGGTCAAAAGTGGTGACATATCTATTCTGACTAGGAAAACCAAAAACAAATCTGACAATTGTTTTTTATCCTTTTTACTTTCTTATTATTCAAATCTTGAACAAAATAATAGTCTACTTCAGTGAGTACAGAAAAGCTAAAAGTATGTTCCAGGATCTACTATCAAACCCCATTCATGGAATACAAGTATTCTAATGGTGTTAGCGAATTCCTGGAAAATGTTATTTTGCACACCTCCGACACCTAGAAATCATTTGAACTCATCCAGGTTTTAAAAAGTGTGCTTCATACTTCTGTTTCCTTCTAATGCAGACTTACTCCATGGATAAATCACATAATAAAATAGAAGTAGGAGATAAGTTTACCAGATTTATAATTAACACGAATAAACACTCTCTCTTAGATTAATGATTTAATAATAATTCAGTTTGTAACACACAATGAGCATTTTTCAATAAAAAACAAAACTTACTTTTTATAAACCTAAGTCAAATATATATTGAAAACGAATTTTTATGAACAATTTTCTATAAATTCAAAGCCATACAGCTATAAAGAAAGATCTGAAATTGATATGTAGTGCAAGGAGAGGGTATGGAATGAAAACTTTTCAGTATGCTTTATAATTTTCAGATTCTTCTAATGCTCAAGGACGGAATAACACAGATTAAGTATTGTTGTACAACTCTTACATCGCAGATGCTGACCCCCAATATTGTACTTATCAATGAGAGCAAATACGCAAATTGATCTTAAAAATACAGTCACAGTGATACTAGTTTCAGGCAAGTGAACCTTAATCAGTGCTAAAGTGGATCTCTGCTTTAAATACCGAATTATTATTTTATTTATTGGTTATTATTACCTGTGGCCATATCGTCTCAACTTTGGTAAGATCCTATCAAGCAATTCAAACTTGCCAGAAACTCTATATACATCAGGTCTGCCAGGGATAAACATTAGAAAACATATCATTATTACTGATAGCTCCCAACGCAAGTTCAATCTTCCACATATACTAGAGACGATTTCGCTTGACTATCCAAAGCTCATTGTCATTGCATTGTCAAAGCGGCTTTTGACCAATAAAATTTACGAGAATTTTGATTGGTGTTGAGTACTGGCGGTCTTTTTCCTCTTACGTACACGCCATCATGTAATACAAATGACAATGACAATGACATGACAATGCAATAAGTTTCATCTCTGATTGGTTTACATCTGTCATGCGACTGTCTGATTGGTTGTCCCTACTTTCGTAATTGTTGCAACAACAGATTTAACGAATCGCTAGCTTTTCCTATCATCGCATTGTCATTGTCATTGCATTTGCATCAATTATTGGACAGTCAAGCGAAATCGTCTCTAAGTAGTAACTAAATCATGAATGATAATAATTATTGGCACATGTAGATGTAATGTAGAGGTCAGTAGGAAGCATTGCATGCAGTTCAATCTTCCACAAATACTAACTATAGTAACTAAATAATTATTGGTACATGTAGATGTAATGTAGAGGTCCATATACTAACCAGTAGTTAAATTGTGCATAATAATAATTATTGGTACATGTAGATGTAGAGGTCAGTAGGAAGCTCAGATGTATGTCACCCATATACATTACTTGGGGAATAATATTATCATTGAATCAAGGTTCAGATCACAAAATCAATGTGAAGTTAAGATGTATCTCACCCATGTCCACTACTTGCAGTATATAGCATTCAAGGCCCAAAAGTAGAGATTAATATGAAGGTAAGATATATGCCAGATGAAGTTACATAGGTACTCACAAGCATAACATACGGAATATACATGTATGTGATTCAAGGCCAGATGTAGAAGTCAAAATGAAGTTACCATATATCTTGTTCTTACAACTATAACAATGATGCCAAGAAATTTTAATGTGGGAACTTGCTATCTATTTACATCGTACCTATTGCAATATAAAATATGGCTAGATACACTTTGTTTTTGTTCTGTTTTGCTTCTGTTATGTTTGTGTTGATTGCTTTTCGCTCGTATTAGTGTGATTATTTAAAGTATACACTGGTTATTTAATCTCGACCGTTTTTTGAGCAACCAATTATATCGCACATCTAGCTAGTTTAGCCCTGAGGCTATTCTAGGTGGCTATTTACCTTGCCTGTCGAGGAGCAAAAAACGTAAAGAACATTTTATATAAGCTAAAATAAAATAAATTGTTGTTGTTGTTGTTGCTCTAGGTGAACATCTCTAATCGCAAGCTGTAGTTTGTTTAACTTTTCATGATTCCCAATAACTGTGAATTTTGAGTTTTCAACATTCAAAGTTAACTTATTTCATGCAACCATGTGGCAATGTTTCCAAGATTGGTAATTAAGATTCATTTGATGATCTGAGGCTGAACTTAATGGCAATAGAAAGTGATATCATTATCAAACACTTTCATTTCAGTGTGTTGCAGATTGGACTGGATTCCATTTATACACAATAGGAACAGCAACGAGCCAAGTATGGAGCTCTGGGGCACATCGATGGTGAGGATAGGCGATAGCTGTACGGCATCTATAATAAGAGATACTGTTTTCCGAGTTCTGCCAGTAAGGTAGGAGTGAAATCAGGATAGACTCTTGCCAGTGATGCCTAACGTCTGCAGTTTACTGTCATGTCAAAAGCCTCAAGTAAGTCTATGAACACTGCGCCTGTACCGTGCCCTTTACCCATGTTTTATATTACTCTGTCAGTTAAGTTGATTAACTCTGTGGTTGTTGAATAGTTTTGACAGAATATGATTTGAGAGGAGAGCAATAAATTATTGTTTTCTTGATAATGGCAAAGCTGCATCTGAGCTAGTTTATCCATTATCTTGTTTTGACAGCAGTCCGGATAGCTGTCTTTAAGTGACCTATCTCCACCTTTAAACAGTGCTGAAATGTTTGCTGATTTCTAAATTTTGGAGAAATACCATAGCCAAAAAACTTGTTAATCAGTTCTGTTAGAACTGAAGCAATTACTTTGAAGCATCCTTCAACAGTTTGGCACACAAACTGTCCAAACCTATGGCTTTATTGGACATTATTTTCTTCAGATAATTTATTCTACGATCAATTGATTGTCACTGTATATATAACGTCCCACTCTCATAAATAGTTTAAATAAGTAAAATAATAGTCATTTGGAAGGACTTCCTTTAAAGTATGCCAAATTCTACTGCTATCATTATTCGCTTCTTTGATCAGCTGACTATATAATTTGACTTCAGTTTTCTTTCTTTGCAATTTAAGCAATTCCTAATTTTCTGTACATACATAATTCACTGTTTGAATTTCATTCTTTTCTGCCATGGTAATCTCTGTGATGGTTCATTTCCCTAACCCTAACACTATGCAGTCATGGCCAGATGTAGACGTCAAGATGAAGTTACAACATGCACTGTACTCAAAACCATAACATGTTGAATATGTCATTCATGGCCAGATGTAGACGTCAACATGAAGGTACCGCATGCACTGTACTCAAAACCATAACATGTTGAATATGTCATTCATGGCCAGATGTAAATGTCAAGATGAAGTTACAACATGCATCGTACTCAAGACCATAACATGTTGAATTTGCTATTCATGGCCAGATGTAAGTGTCAAAATGAAGGTACAACATGTATATTCACTATATTGCTTGCAGTTGTACCACTCACTTGCTCTAAGATAAGCAATACAGTTGTTAACAATAATTCTACATATTAAATTATCAATATATCACATATTCATCCTGTGCTACAAACACTTTACAACAACGACACAAAAGATTGCTTTGTCACTCAAAGATACATTTCGTATTATCACCAGTCAGCTATCTATTAATTCTGTAGGTGTACAAAAGTATTGTGATTGTTAAAAACTTTCTTACCCTTGAACAATGCCTGAATGGAAACCAAGATGTTCGGCAATAGATTCCTGAAATGACATTTGAAACCATAAAATTATAAATTAAATTATACATATAACTTTGGTTTAGCAGAAAGTTGAGTAAAACTACATGCAAGTAATATAATTATTCAGGAGCTGTCGTTCAAATTGATACAAACTCACACATTCAAATAGAGCTGCTTTGAAGTACTGCTCCTATCATCAGCTGTTCTTTACAAGAGTGTATCAATTTAATTTCACTCCAATGCCCTAATATTGTTTAGTTAGATATGTAAGTGTGAAAGTCTAGTCCTACACTAAAGAATGATAATGGAGTTAAATGTATAATAACGAGGTAAACTAAGTAGCTTACATACTGTAATACCTATCAACTGCAATTTTGTCACGCCGAAATTGTTGTTAAAAGAAACTATTATGAAGTTTAAAACTTTTTCTTAATGTTAGCTGATAACAGTAGTACTCAATTTCACCATCTTTTTATTATTACATATATGTCAGAGTTTACGTACCACATACATTAAATAATGTGTTTAAATACTACATACTTCAACCTGTTTACCTACCACATACATTAAATACTTTTTTGTGTTAGTTAGTTAGCTAGTTAGACAATTTATAAATTTAACAGCTCTTGTTTATATGTAAACGCATTTGAGGGTGGCAGTTACTATTATTATTATTACATATACTACATACCTCAATGTGTTTACATACTACATACCTCAATGTGTTTACATACTACATACCTCAATGTGTTTACATACTACATACCTCCATGTGTTTATATACTACATACCTCAATGTGTTTACATACTACATACCTCCATGTGTTTACATACTACATACCTCCATGTGTTTACATACTACATACCTCCATGTGTTTATATACTACATACCTTGATGTGTTTACATACTACATACCTCAATGTGTTTACATACTACATACCTCCATGTGTTTATATACTACATACCTTGATGTGTTTATATACTACATACCTTGATGTGTTTACATACTGCATACCTCAATGTGTTTACATACTACATACTTTAATGTGTTTGCACACTACATTCCTCAATGTGTTTACACACTGTACACCTGTACACCTCAATGTGTTTACATACTGCACACCTCAATGTGTTTACATACATGTACCTCAATGTGTTTACATACTATATACCTCAATATGTTTACATACTGCATACCTCAATGTGCTTACATACTACATACCTTAACGTGTTTCCACACTACATTCCTCAATGTGTTTACATACTGTACATACCTCAATGTGTTTACATACATGTACCTCAATATGCTTACATACTACATACCTCAATGTGTTTACATACTGTATACCTCCATGTGTTTATATACTACATACCTTGATGTGTTTACATACATGTACCTCAATGTGTTTACACACTACATACCTTAATGTGTTTACATTCTACATACCTCAATGTGTTGAAACATGAATGGATGATTGCAAATCTTCCTCAGCTGCATAATGGTGTTCATCAGAGTCTTCGTTCCACCTTTGCCCTAATACAGACAAAAAGTAACTATCAACTATCAATGTTCTACACATATGCAATGTCATGAATAATTACATGTATACTTGATATGATAACTGCTTTACCTTCAAAAACAAAAGCCGTAAACAAAGTTTTGAAATGTTCCAGGATCTACTATCAAACCCCACTCATGAAATACAAAGTGTTCTAATGGTGTCAGCGAATTCCTGGAGGCAGTAATATTGCACAACTAATACACTTAGAAGTCATTGACAGTCAGCTAAGTTCTAGCAGTGTGCTACTGTTGAATTCATTTACCACACTGCTGGCATTACGTCTGTTGCCCATTCTCGTTCAGGGTGCACTACATAAAATATTCCAACAAGATTCCAAAGATTTGTAATGATGCTGTACACTGAATCTAATAAACATATTATTCCATTTTCTGAGCACAAAGATGTCAGAACATGGTAGGAGAACCAGAAGAGTATGGCAGGATGCAGTTGAGTGGCATCACTGAAGTAACATAGTGTTGTGAGTCACATTATAGCTTGAGCAAGCTTACGTGTAACAAGCTGATTCTGCGTTCCCTTGGATGCGGTTTCTCTAGATAGGGGGCAGCAGGAATCTTGTTCATCCATTCATGTGCATCACTAATTAAATGACGGAGCACAACTCCCTCCCATCACATATTTATGGTCTGTTTGGTGGCCATTAAACCAGCTTTAAAACCTGGCCATATCAACAAGGTGATTGTATTATATGTCCAATGACCAGTATGTTCTTTCCCAATTAATTCTTCGCCTTGTTATGAGTAATTTCTGCTTAGAACTCAAGCAACCCCACAAAATTAGTTGATGCCATAGCAAACAGAACTGGAGAAGCTAACCAATTTAAATCAATCACAAAATTACACGGTCAAACTGTTCCATTGTTTGTCAATTCTTAATTCATTTTGTCGCATTATATCTTTATTTTCTTTCATGCATGGAAATATTATTCATGTGTGTGATAAAATGATTTATAGACTGAAGTAATCAATACCTTTTTGTCTTTTTCTGATCCATCTGTAAGCAATACACCCTTCTTGTGCATGTGGTTGTAGAGGATACGCTGGAGTGCTGACATGTCACACTTCACCACATATTCAACCTCAAAAAAATATTGCAAGGGGTTTACTGGTCAGTAAATTTCAACTCTTGTCAAATGAAATTAAGCTGACGATTGCTCCATTATGGAACCTTAGTAATTCAGAAAGTACAAATTACGTTTACTTTCACAGTGTTAAAAAGTTCAATAATATCTTCACTGTTTAGAGCTACCTCCACAAATACAACATAAGATGATCTCCCCACAATTTTCACCTACCTCTACACAGAACAAACGCTTTTCAGTTCTTAATATCTTTGTAAGGTTCTAAATTCTCTAACATTTTAACATTCTAATTATTTTAAATGATTATGATTACTATTATCATAATAACAATTATTATTATTCACCTTATCTGGTAGCTGGGATTCAACTTCTTTCTTCAGACGACGCAAGAGAAAAGGACGAAGAACCTAGGGGCAAACCAAATCTAGTAAGATAATCAATCAATCAATCAATCAATCAATTGTCACAGTACTGTACAAGCAAATAATATAACCTAACCCCTAACCCTAGGCAAATAATATAACCTAACCCCTAACCCTAGGCAAATAATATAACCTAACCCCTAACCCTAGGCAAATAATATCAAAACATTGAGCACATTAAAGCTGTAAGTTATCCTTATCAACTTTCAATTCCCGTTTCAGCTGTCATCACATCAAACATCATTGAACAGTTCTTAACAGTAGTGATAAAATATTGGTATAAAAATGTTTTGAATTTTAAGAACTACAAATGTGTTCGACTCATGCAGTCATCATCGTAAAACTGCCCTCAACAACATCTAAGTTGCAGCGATATGTTGGAAAAATTGCTTTACATACAAATGCCTCAAACATTGCCTTACACACCTGATGATGAACACAGAGGACGAGAACACTTTTAGTTGTTACAATTCAAACATTTTATTTACCAATATTTTATAAAAAATGTATGGGAAAAGTATTTGAATTGGAATATTTATGAATGACAATATCTATCAACTGTAAATATGAACTGTAAGATACAACTGAAATTATTTGTGGTTCACATTTAGGCACTGCATGATCAGATCTACCATCACGTGAATTATTTCTAGTTCTACTGGTTTCTAGTTCTCTTCTTGTTATTTCAAAAAATGCATCTGAACAATACCAGCAACAAACATGCACTTGTAAACAAATTCCAAGATTGAACACTGAAAGAGAACCTCTCCTCTCAAATAAATGCCCCTTTCTAGCAAAACAGCCCTCAAAGGAACTGAGTTTTTATTTTATACATTATTCCTGACTGCAAATGTATAACTTAATACTGACAGTACATGTACGTGAAAACAATTCATTACTTAATGCAGTTTGTTTTAAATACAGTGTAGCAATCTGACAAAACAATAAAAGATCTCACACAAGATATAACACAATGTAGTTGTTAAGGAAAGTAACCTAATTATACATTCTTGTCCAGCCATGACATACCTTGTGCAGACGTCGAATAATCAGAAGGGTCTCTTCTTCATTCAGTTCTACCTATAGCAACAGCAAATGGTGAGCAGACAACACTGGTGTGATTTACAGCAACAGTGATGGCATACAGATGTGCAGGGTGATATTTGGGGTTATGGGAGGGAGTTAAAACTAAAGATATTACATTCTGCAAACTGTGCCACAGACAGATGCTTCTTAGGGCATGTCCTCCCACCCTGGTAAATACGAAAATCTCGGTTTCCGAGATGAATCCCATTCTTGGTTCCCAGTCAACACACCTGTGTAAAGCAGTGGCCAGTTTTCAAGGCACGAGGTGAGAAATATTATGTACCAGATTATGAGACAGAGTGACTGAATATCAATAATTATGCCTGGCAGTTGGCAAGTAAAAGAAGTGCTACAAGTCTTGTCAGAAGTTGTTGATTATCGCATTGTAGCACTTATAAGACTTTTCTTCTCATAAACCAAATGTGGAAGCAGCTAATCAGGAGTCTATCAGTGAAGAAAAGGATGTGGGGCTAGACGTGTCAGTCACCGAGGTAACAAGTGACAAGTTATCATTGACCTACATGTATCACTGCTCCAAAGAAAGTGACAAAACTGCAGTGCATGTTGCTGACAGTGTATTTCCTGTGTCATTCACCCATCTATCATTCTGATACAGGTCAAGACAAATAAATAAATCTCAGTAAACAAATATCACAGCAGAAGACTCAAGTCCTTTTGATGATAGACTCCTGATAAACGGTTTGTTTCACCTAGACTAACAAGTTTCTTTCGCAAGATTTTATCTGGTGACAGGAATGCTTTTGTAAGAATGTTTTCAAAGCTGTTGAATAAGGGCCTTATTTTTTGGAAGGCATCACACTTGAAACCAGCTCAGCACGTGCTGCATGACATCTTGTTACGTATAAAAATATGCATCAGAAAGAAACGGAAAACTAAAACCTTTACCTACAAGCACATCATCCAATGAGTATTTACATATAAATGACTAATATTGTATAACAACTCAAAGTTAATGTGTGTACATTTGCTGAAACTGAAGGACCAAGGGTCTGGACCCATGAATCAGCTGTGTTTTTTTATCGATCTCATTAACAACCCAAGACCCTAGGGCAATCCTATGTTGCTTCTGCATGGTACACTATTTATAGATTGTCAAATCCTGTTCCTACAGTACCTACATTATCCTGTTCATCCCCTTCAAAACTAAGGTAAAGGTCAGGACCTAACATGTAGTACATCGCCAGACAGTGTCAGGACCTAACATATAGTACATCGCCAGACAGTGTCAGGACATAACATATAGTACACCACCAGACAGTGTCAGGACCTAACATATAGTACATCACCAGACAGTGTCAGGACCTAACATATAGTACATCACCAGACAATGTCAGGACCTAACATGTAGTATTTTGTACATCGCCAGACAGTGAAAGGACCTAACATGTAGTACATCGCCAGACAGTGTCAGGACCTAACATATAGTACATCGCCAGACAGTGTCAGGACAT
>JANVCH010088983.1:0-15091 GCA_025505405.1 Epizoanthus rinbou | reverse complement strand
ACATTACATTACATTATTATTATTATTATTATTATTATTATTATTATTATTATTATTATTATTATTATCATCATTGATGTACTTGTCATCTATAACTGTACCAATGATGCAACCTATTTAGCCAATGAGAGTACACAGACATTTCATACATGTATTTACACATAATAATAATAATTATATTACGAACCATATGTCTATATATAAAATTTGTCCCCATTTTGAGACATACATGTAGCTAACTACCTGTACATGTAATCCATTTACGGTAAATTAATAATAAATATGTATAATAATCTGCCTGGATTGCCACCAACTTACTGTAGACTGTGAGCTGTCTCTTCCTTTTCCTCAGACGAGTATAATGTCAGTGAAAAATGAAACTGAGTAGCGAAGCCACAAGCGAGCAATTAATGGCTTGCAGTCTACACCAACTAAGGAATTCTATAATGTATACCGTAAATAAACATATTAATCAACTGTCACTCAGTATCTTCCACTCAGATTCTGTATCACATCACTATGATGATGGATAAATATTTAATAGACTTACATTGGTTTAACATCATCCACACCACGTGTTCCGGCATACTTTGAAGCAATACCATACTCCAGAAGGACCAACTCTGCAATTTCTGGGGGCACCACTGTTGACCATTGAAGCAGTAATCAAATCAATGAGTTGTTAGCCATCCCACAGATAACAATTATTGTCAATAACGAATCACCACTGACAGGATATGATATACTGTATAACGATGCAAATGTTGCCATCTGATGGCATGGATGGTCAAGTGACGTGTACATGTACTGTATCACTCCTCCCTCGATCACCATACTAATATTTTGCTTTGCATCCTCCTTGAAGGAGTCAATCTTCACAATCTCGTTTGAACTGGTTGTACATAAATTGTTGAGCACAGACATTGCAATTGTGAAATTAAAAAAAACAAACTTAAAGAATCGCTAACACCATGATGCTTTGCAGGTAGGTCAATTGCCAGCTGTATGCATGGGCACCATTTGCCAATAGAGTCAATAACTGTGTTTTATAGTGCTGTTGAGAATTGAGAAGTATCACTGCAAACTGTATGCATGTTCTCTACTGCTAATTACTGTCATTCAAACAGTTGTGAAAATTACAAAAGACGAATTTCCCACCAACTTGGAAAAAATTTAATTTCTTGCAATTGAGTGAATGTAATGAAACAAATTGGACAGAAATTGATATTTCTGTGACAAGGGAACAGCAGGGTTTGGGTTGCAGTTGTAGAAGAGCATTATAGGCAGCCTAGGGAGTTGATAAGGTCGAGTATAGCAAGTGTTGAGTCACTTTTTTAAATTAAATTGTATGCAATGATTGATACTAGAAATAATTAGTATAAAATTATCATTTTCTATACGAGTTGTAAGACTGTTTGATGATTGCAATCATGTGAGATGCAATAATTCTGAAAATGTAAATGACAGAGTATGCTGATACTGGATATGCATGAGATGTCAAAGGCAAAAGTGAAAATATGTACCAATAATGTGTAAGGAATATCATTGATATCGATATATATTCAATGATTTGTATTGTAAAGTAGGAGTTTGGTTTCTCTAAATCCCAGAGAATTATCATATGGTACTGCATTGTTCAGGGAATATGTTACTTTCCAGTTTTCCTACAAGGTTTTCATGGTTTTCGTATCCGGCATGCCGCTAGTCCTGACCAACCCTGGCAAAATAAACCTGATGGGATTATAATTATTTTGTGTGCTACAATGTATGTAGTGGAGCTGAAATAGTGTCTTATACTTTGTCTACATGTAGATCTGATCCCCCTTCAGTGTTAGAGTATTTTACTAACAGTCATACCGTCCTGTAACTTTTATTCATATGACTGTCATGCACATTTGAATTTTTTAAATTGATATTTGCACAATATAAATGATTATTATTATTATTATTACTATTGTTATTACAGTACCACTATAGTACATTTTTTCCCATTTGTCCTCCGAATGTTCAGCATGAATGGACATTGGTGTTTGCATGCTGTACTATCCATATAACCAGTGATGGACATGTTTCTTTTGAAACTTAAAGACAAAATTCGCATCTGAAAATGTAAGGTGAAACACCCTCAAAAACATTTGTTGTTTTGTGATAGGAACTGACGTTGTGCAGTTCACACTTTCTTGCTCATACCAAACTACTGGAACTTGTAACTAAAGGTACTTTGAATTCATAGTTTACATGTGATGTGTAACCTCTAATTTGTTGTAATTTGACTTTCATAAGGCTATACATGGTTTCTTTATAAATGGTTTTAATAGATGATTGTTTTATTAAGAAATCATAAAACTTGTTCAGCCATTTTGATTCCTCTATGTGTGAAAAAATTAATGAATTAAAATGCATGCACGTACAATAAAAATGTATTTAAATAGAAAAATACAACAACAATCAGAAAGAAAAAGTGTTAATTTGGAAAACTTTGTTACACATATGTTAGCTTATAAAAACTTGGTTGCTGTGGCAACATTAAGCCCATTTAGAGGTAATAGTCAATGACAAAATGTTCCTGCATAAATTGTAGGGCAACCCCAAAACACTTAATTTGGTGTAGAATACATGTACTTTCAGAATAGTGTTAAAATTAATACTATAGCTATTACCGTAATAATTAGGTAAACCAAAGTTAAAATTAGTGTGGGTACCTTCTGCCCCCTGCCCCCCCTCCTCACACACACACACACACACACACATAGTGCAGATACTGATACAGTAGGAGTACAAATACCTAACCTCGCTCGCTTTCAGGTGCAAATTTAACAGGCGCGCGATGCTGCTCTTGGAAGAGCTTGGTAGCCACGCCTGTTATGTTGCGTGGCAACAACATATGAATATATTATCTACCCGAAACCTGTCGGGGTTTTGAAATGGACCATTTAAACCGTGATGAAGACGTAATGCTGGCTGGCCCAAGCAAATGGAATGGAACAAGTTTAGGCCAGAATGGCCCTGCTACTGGAGTAGAAGTACTGAACAGTTTGCCCATTCTGGTATGAATTAAGTTGTTGTATGAACATAGGGTGATAAACTGTCTCAGTGGCAAGACTGGCTGGACCCGTCAAATGGAAAGCGCTCTGAAACAGTGCATTTCTAGTTCTAAAATTATTATCTTATTTTCAGCGAGCTTCAACAACAAAGTCAAACATTTCAGTCGACAAGCCGACGTCAAGTAGCCCAAATCCTGTCAAGCACTCAAGCACTGTGACCCCAGGAGCAAGCAATGATACAGTAGTCAACAACAACAACAACAACAACAACAGCAGCAGTATAGTAGCAAAAAGTAAGGAATTTAAATTTAATTTAATCAGATATTTGAAATAAGAAATTTGTAATTATAACAGCTGACAGCGTATCCTCATTTGTTTGACGAAGGGTTATAGCGCACAAATTTGTCAGCTCAAACCTTACCCCCACTCTAGAGAACAATTAACACACAAGCTTTCAATTGATCTCTTCCTAGATAGGGATGTATAATTCTGTTTTGAGTTGTGAGTTTTGCGTTAGTTTTCACAGCATGATTAACAATGGCTTTTTTTGAGGGGCCCTGTAACTGGAGGATCAGGAAGAGTGCGCAAACTACCCATTGGAAAGATATTTTAATTAATAGCTCTATTTCAAGGAAATTAATTAATACATTTTAAGGGGTGATGTAATTTCCCAGTGCAGGAAATTGGCACATGGAAAACATCTTTTGGTTAACAAAAGAAACTCTTGTACATTTCTTTCATGTCAAGAAGAAGTTAAGAAAACTGTAAAAACTAATCACCAGGTGCAAGTAAATATGAAATACAAATTTGAAAACATGCAAAAAAGAGGACGTTTATTTCCTAATTTCTTGTGTCAGTGACAAATTTCAAATTTCTGTAAATAACTTTGTACAACTAGCATTTTTGCAATTAGTGGTATAATTTGTTAGAAGGGAGGAAGCCAGTGGAATTTGGTGTCACCAGTTTTTATTTATATTAGCTTTTTAGCTCTGAAGTAAGGGGCTCATGATTCTTATATAAATAAAAATAATAATATGAAGATTCCTCTGCCCCTCCCCCCTCTTCCAGCCCCCATCTAAGACATGGACCCGTAAATTCAATGCCATATTATAGAAGCATTGACAAAATAAATAACTGTTTTGTTCAATAGGTGCCAGGGCAGAATCAGCAGTCCCATCTATTGGTGTGATTGTTGCCATCATCTTTGTGGTTATCATAGTCGCTGTTCTGTTTGCTGTTGGGTTGTGGTACTGGCGTACACGTTACGGCTATTCCCGTGCCAGCATCAGCTACTATAAGGATGTGACTACCAAACCATTGGAGGAAGACTTTGACGACGACGACGAGCGTGAACCCATTAGGGTATACAGTGACGATGCAGGTCCAAGGTGCAAAGTTGAGTTTGCTTAAATATGATTGGTTGGTTTTATGGTAACTAGTCGACATCTCCTAAGTAAATAGCATGCAATGCACAAAAGTGTACTATACTGATTAAGGAGCATCTGTTTATGCAAACCTTGCTTGGCTGCCAGCCCAGGTCAAGTTATCAACCTGAGCCGAAAACATTTTGCATTTGCACGAACCATGGTTGACTATCATACATATGTACAAGAGAGGTTAACTTAACTACAGCTGATCCATATTGGCTTCGTTGATATCCTGAAATCACTAACTTTGATATAAATTACAGGTGTTTGAGTTTCTTTGAAGGAGTTGAAGCCCTGATAACTGCCTTGCAAGTATTTATTTGATTCAGCTGTAAAAATTGGTGTGATTTTTGAAATATTTATGTTGATTTTTAAGAAAAGAAAGTATTTAGTTATTGACCAGGCAGGCCAGGTGAAGCTGTGTTTACACAAACTTTCACATGTATTTTCACACGTCTTGAACCCGCCAAGGAGTACCACCCTGGTTCTTTAAACAGGTTACCTGGCAAGATAGGTTAGCCAGGTCACACAGTGAGTTTGTGTAAACACTTACAGGTATTTAATTTGGGAAGGGTTGACCCAGGTTGTTGACCTGAACTGGTTTGGCAGGCATTACTCAGCTTTGTATAAACAGGACTTAATTGAACCTAATTAACTTTGCAGCAGATTGAATATATGTAAATATTCTTTCAAAATTACCAAAACTATTTAATATATTAATATATTTTGTACCATTTATGCTTTTGGTAATGTATGCATTATTATTATTATTATAAAGTTGATGCTGCAGGATACTGTAACGGGTTCGGTTAGTAAACACAATGTTGCATATTTAAGTGGTGATTGCTACCATTTGAGAAACTGTCAAATGGCTGTGCCAGTTGTATCCGTAATCTGATAAGACTCGCAGCCTAAAGACTTGCATGGGAGGTGGCTTTCAGTTATTATGTCCAGGGGGTCATCAAAAGTGCAAGGTGAGTTTCGCACATTTTTTCCAAAACAGGAAAAATTTGCACAACTGCCCCATGTCATTTCATCTTTATATTAAAGTTGTACATAACACTTTATAAATATTATTATATTCAATGACCCCCTACCAAGCACCCCTCCCCACCCGTCCCCCTCCCATAATTTTGCTGACTCCCCCGACAAGGACCAAATTAATGAAAGCCCCCTGAGTGCTTAATATATAATTACCACTTAAGAGATGGTTTGCTATATACAGTAATCAAGTGATGTGAATAGCGGTGTGTCTGTAAAGTACAGTCAGTGAAGTTCAAGATAATATTTTGTTTATGGTAATGTATAGTGCGCACCAAATTCTAGAAGTATTGATGGGTGAAACTGATGAAATGACCATCTGGTATCATGGATAAGAAAACATTAAATCCCTCTTTTTGTCGGTGTGCACCACAGTTCACAATGGATGTACAACTTAATAATATATGATTGATTGGATTATTTTTGGATTTACCGTAGATTTTATGTTCTAATTGTTTTGTGTCTTCACCCTTCAATCTTAAATGAGTTAGGTGTAGATTTAGTTATTTCAATAAACGTTGCAACTAAAGGTGATCCCTATATTCATATACAGTGTACACAGATGGCTGTGATCTGTTTTTGAATTATTATTGAAAACACTTGGACAACGTAACAATGATTATGATTATGGTCTGAACGTAACACAACTAAAACTTGCTTGGACCTATTTGTACCTTTATTGCCAGGCCTTTATTTCTCAATTTGTAGTGCAGTCTTGGCACATAAGCTTGAAGCTTAATTCAGGCAACGTTTGTTGAAATGACGTAGTGTATGGTTCCAAATGCCCACGACTTCTTGTTGCTTTATAAATACACATAGATCTGTTTGTTGCTTAATTTGTGCATGTGCATATATGTGTATGTGTGTATGATATGATCATGTCGTGTGTTACGTACATGTATTTCTGGTGTGATTTAATCTAACTTGTACTGCAGTGCAGTGTTAGGATATGCAACCAACAGCTAGCTGGTTCTATTTCATAGCTGCAGCTTTTCTTATAATGCCCTTTTCTTTCTATGAAAGAGTAAGAGCGATTTAATGATAACTCATCTAGAACACTGTTCAGCCAGCCTTCATCAGAATGATGAGGGAGTTTACAAGAAATATAGTCAGTACTAATGGTTGCATATCTGTAATGGTTACCAAAGCAGGCTTTGGTTTATAAAGTAATCTAATAGAAATCGTGCAGGTCACATTTAAAATAGTTGCAGCTGCATGTATCATAATATTTAAAGTGTTTGTCTGTCCAGCTGTTCCTGGTGAACAGCTTAACATGTTCAGTGAAAACAAGTTAACTCTGTGTCTGCAGTATATGTCTACACGAAGGAGTTCTCCCTCTTTTGATAATAATTGTTTCCCTAGCAGCAGGTCAAAGCAATAATTGCCCTGTGTGGAAACTTATCAGTGCCTTCCACCACCTGAGGGCCTTCTGTGTACTCAAAACCCAAAACTTGGATTCTGTAATTAACTTCTGAATTCCTTGACTCTATAGCTAGAGTGAGTGCAATTTCAAACGTTCTTAACACAGGTGCAATAATGCAAATGTATGTGACCATATAAGGATAATGAGTGCATGATGCCAGTTATACTTTTTTTTCTTTCAAAGCGAAAATAACAACCTCGGTATTTTAGCAAAGGGTTACATCAGTGTAATTTACAGTGACTGAAAAACTAGTTGTGTATTTTGTGAGGTCAAAATATTTTATTCACCTCAAAATCAAATTGAAAGTTCAATTCATCAGAATTGTTAGTTTTGCCGGTTTTACATTTACATTAAATGGACAATTTACGTTGTTTATTCCCCCAGTATTTTAACAAAAGGTTACATCAGTGTAATTTACAGTGACTAAAAAACCAGTTGTGTATTTTGTGAGGTCAAAATATTTTATTCACCTCAAAATCAATTTAAAGTTCAATTCATCTGAATTTTGCCGGTTTTACATTTACATTAAATGGACATTTTATGTCGTATATTCCCCATCCACTCCCCCTCTCCCAGAAGGTTTTCTTGTGGGCAGACTTGCTTTGATCTGCTGTTGATAAGAACACTGATATATTAGAGAATCGCCCCATGTAACAGAATCCACGGATGACATGGATCAGATTCCAACCCTTTGGATTGTGGATCCCGAGTTCAGTTAACAATCCTTTAGATCTGGATTCTGACCCTCTTGCTTCCGGATTCCATCTTTATGGCTTCAGGATTCCATTTCTCTGGATTCCAGCTTCAAACATTTGATGGATTCAAGATTCCGGATTCTCTTACATGGGCGGCTTATTCTAAGCCTATTTCTTTCTATAATTTTTGGCAGTGTGTTTGTTCTACATAATATGAATATATATCTAGTCCCAATTCAAGCTGTTCCTAACCATATTTATGGAATGCGATAAGAATTAGTTATACTGACTGAATGACCCGATTAATCAATAATGAAACAATGATGTCAGAAGTGACTTGCAGACGTATTACTCACCCAGTGAGTTTTCTTTTCACTGTATGAAGTACATTTATAATTCCGCCTAGCTGCTGCTTGATAATATTGTGTGAAGAGCAATGTTTAAAACAAATTTTTGTATTCAAATTGCGAGATGCTATATTGCTGAATATTTAATATTTATAAAAAGATTCTATTTTTGCCATTCGCGTTTATAAGGGTAAATATTTGTACTGCTTTGTTAGAAAATCAGATTAGCGTAAAAGATAAATTATAATTCCTTATTTAAAAGCTTGTAGTTTAATGCTGGCATTAAGAGGTCTTGAGCATTTGGAAGACAACTGATAAAAAGAAAAATTGGCGTTCTGTATTGTAACAGGTTTACTTTATTGATGAAGCTGATCACAAAAATGAGAACGAACAAATAATTGAAGAAAGTAGGAAATTTAACTTGGAAGATCTGGTTGTTCTCACAATTTGTGAGGCATAAAGCATTTCTAGCAGTAGTAAGCCCAGCGAAACAAATTCTACAACAATATTCCAACACAATGAATTGTATTCTTTCCTTCCCAGTAAACTTCCTGAAATGTGCATTGGAAGTTAGCGCAGGATAATTTTCTTCCTTGTCATTGAATGACTTGTCATCCTGAAAATCTTGACATTTTTCTGCGAACCTTGACTTATTATTGCTAGTTTGTCTTTATAAATAACCATTGCTAAACCTGTTTGTTTGTGAAACTTACCAATATCAAACAAAGGCGAAATAAGTTTGACATAGTTATATTGACGTGCCTTTTGAGAGGATTTTATGGCCAGTAAGAACATTTGATAAGCTGAGGTCATACTTTCAATGCTGCATCACTTGAATGAAGCCTTGAATTGCTGAATTCAAAAGAGCAAAATGTAGCACACGTAGTGTACATATTACATGTAGTTCAATAGCTGTATTGACATTGTATTAGTGTCAATTTGATATTTAAGTTAGATCTTGTGGTCAAATGAAGATTGACAATCCCTAAAATAATAAACTGAAACTATAGTCTTAAATTCGTTGTTAAAATAGTAGTATCTATATAGTTGCTATTTTGTAAAGTAAAACTAAAATATAGTGTGATATTTATATTTATACTTATAGTGATATATATATAATCCGAATATCGTTTTGCAGTTTGGTATCGGGTGCGGTGTACAACTGATCAATATTAACAGAGTACATGTATATTCTCAAATCTCCTTGTGTCTTTTTACCGAAAGATCGTTTGTTCGTCTTTGTTGAACTCCCGATGGTGAAAAATACGATTTGAAATGTATATTCCTCGTTCCGTTATAGTTTTGCCCACCACAGATCATTTCGGAAACGAAACTGCGAAACGTTAATTGCAACGGCACGTTTCAAACGGTCGAACTTTACAGTTGTCGAACGACGGTAATGTGTTATTCTACATTAATTAATAGCATACATTCAATGCATGAAAAGTTCGACGGTTTGAAATCGTCCTAAAGGTTTTTCCCAAAATCCTATTTCCAAGATATATTTCAATTTACAAGAACGAACACCTCAACTCGTGACTAGGTGCCCACTCTTCAATATACAGCACAGATTTTGATCAATTGCACATCATTACTTGGGATATGTGCATGCACACTAAAATTTCTCTTGTACCTCACACTTTGCAGTTTTGTAATTGTTATTTTATTATATTATATTATATTTATTATTATGTTATCTCCTGTAATTAGCGAAAGCTACTAAGGAGTAAATGAACTAAGAAAAAGTTGCTGTACATTTTCGCCTAGCCTGTATTTGATGTGTTTGTTCATGGAAACTGCACACATGCAGAGTATATATCTTAGGAAATGGACAATTTGTTTGTGAGTCTTGTGAACTAGTCGTTGCGTTTTGGGATTTGCCTTCAAGACACTGTTACACTTCGTTAATCAGTTGTACAACTAATTCTAGATCTGACTGCATGTCCTGACTGATAACTATATATAGTGCCGTTCGGACACGATCATGAACCTGTCTTAGAAACCTGCCTTGTACTTGACTCTTGTCAGTCTGCAAGGCGTGTTGTTAGGACAAGTTGTAGTAATTGCACCATCGGAAAGACTTAACTCAATTTCAGACCTCATTGACAAGTGGAGGCATTAGGGCCCGTTTCAAACCAAGTGCTATGACCCTGTATGACTGCAATATTAATACATTCTAACTGAAATTAATCTAAATTATAAATATGTCAATATATGTTTTTCCGATTTGTTCCTTTAAACCCGCACTGCTCAAAATACTTTATATTCAGGGAAGTATTATTACATCTAACCTCATTAGATTCAAATGTGAAACCGAATCGAGCACAGTCTTGACATTGTCTTGTTATGGGCGAGTCAGTTCAGCAGGAATGTAGCACTACGTTTCAAATGGGCCCAAATCTTCTCTACAACTAATTTTATTATGTGACAAGTTGGACGATCTTTCCATGTATAGAAGCAGAGGTTCTATGTGTTGCACTATTACAAATACTGGGCAGTGTACTCGGAGTCCGCTGGCTCGTAAGTAGAACACTGTGGCTTAGTTTAGGTGACATTTATCGGGGATTGTTAAACTGTAAATATCGTTCGAGCTATGAATTCTTGAACTTCTTCTCCAGTTGAGAAC
Organism: Epizoanthus rinbou; assembly: GCA_025505405.1. Lineage (NCBI taxonomy): Eukaryota > Metazoa > Cnidaria > Anthozoa > Zoantharia > Epizoanthidae > Epizoanthus > Epizoanthus rinbou. The sequence continues at coordinate 4,488 of JANVCH010088983.1, read as the reverse complement.
CTTAGAGTCATCATAGTTGACATTATGTACTGAGAATTAATCGTTGAATATTGCACGCTTTCAGTGGAAGCTAAGGTTTATATTTTGTTTCCTCGGAAAAGACATTTGGACTGCAATGTACAGATGTAGTTAGATCAATATACTGGAAAAAATATAGCATTCTTTTGAAAGTCTTGGCTCAACCCTGATAACAACTGAGGCGCGTTTATGTTCGGTGAATTGTCAGTACTGTAAGCTAGCTGGTTATCGCAGCTTGTTGACTTTAGTGGCCATAAACTTCAATGAGAATAAACTAATTTGTACTGTTCATAAGGTAACAGAAATTATTACTGAAAAATAAATAATTTAAGAACAGAACTTATAAATAAAGAAACAAGGAAAACTACAATGTCTTATTCTCTGACTGGTCATAAAACGACTTGGGTCACAGGCGCCAACGGATGGTAAGGGCGGATAGGTACGGGTCCCATGTACAGGTATGTCCCAAAAAGTTGTCTTTTATGGCGATAACTGGTTCCAGGTATGCCTAAAAAGTTGGCTTTTACCCAAAAAAACACAGGCCGGGAAAAGTTGTTACTTGTATTGCGAAAAAAACCTTTAGATTTGTTATCATGGATATCTGGCTGGATTTTTCAAAATGTGGTTATCATGTGCAATAAAGGGTTAACGTTACCCCTAAATTAGGCAAACTTCAAACGAGTGTAACTCTGGTGTGCTTTGTCCAAAATCGATGCTCTAATCACCATTTCTGATCGGAGCAATTCTTCCTATCGAAAACTTGAGTTCAAGTGTAATTTGGGTCATTTGCTGTAGTTGGCGTGTTCAGAGTTTCTCCGTTTTAAAACGACATTTCCTGAATCATGTCAATCAACAAACAAGCGTGGGCCTTTCTGAACTTCTGGCGATTGAAAAGGGTCGAGCTGCAATCAGATCAGTTTCAACTAATTCATATTGCCAAGTTGGAGACAAACTCGAGATAATTTGAGAGGAAAGGGGAGGGGGCCATACATATTACTAGAAGATAGTAAAAAGAAAATCCAGCCAGATATGCACGTTACATTGTCAATGTTTGTCCATAAATGTTGGTTTTACGGACAGTCGCCTTTTGGTATTCACGATAATAGTTGGCTTTTTTGATGGATCAGGGTATTAAGCCTGGTTCACACTTGTGAAATAGTAAAAGCATAAGATAAGCACAACACAAGGATGAAATAGATAGTGTGAACAGACGCGAAATAGCATAAGCATAGAATAAGCACAAGCACAAAAAAACAAAACTTTCCGTTCTTCTTGTTGCAATTTTACATAATTCGAGAAGCCTGAATTAATGCTAGGTAAATTGTCGTCTAATATGTCTGCAGCTTGTCTTCGTTGTTGAGAGGAATATTCAATTCGCCATATAAACAGCCCCAGGAGAGTTTTCACCGCTGCGAATTTCTTCTTCCTGTCATTAATATTCATTTTTGTTATTAGATTTGCGGTATTTATGCAAAAACTGTTTGTTCATCTGACAATATACCGAGCGTCGCGTCTCTATATAACTTCGAATAAAATGTCTGAAAACACAAACCGGAAGAGATGTATGTAGTTGGGAAGGAATTATCAGGTCTAACATACTCAGTAGAAATCTATGTTTAATATTTTTTTAAATTAGTTTCAGTACTTTACATTAAATGTGGATAACAGAAGGATCTATTCAAAAGTGCAAGCGATACCACAGCAGGTTTCTCGAATGGCTGCTGTCCTTTCAAAGGCAGTGTAAGATATGTTCATGAGGATTCCGAAAAATATTACCTACTTCTAAAATATAAAATTACACATATTTAGACTGATTAAGCTGTGATAGAAATTTAAACATATTAAGATGAAAGCTATGATAAAAATTTAAAGTTATAGTTAAAAACAGCAGCTGATTTCTCCTACATTAGGCCAGGCCCTTTTGAACTTTTCTCATGATCCTCTACATCCCGTAGAGCGTCGCCAATCCAGTCTATATTCCAAAATACTTATCTGTATATGTCTATATCCCGATATACCTATATCTCCATAAATCGAAATGACATCAGGGCTTGCTTGCTTTCTAAAGCTTTCTCGACTTGTTTTATGCGATACTTAGGGAATTAGTGACAGACAGACAGACAGACAGATAGACAGACAGACAGACAGACACATCTACTCGCAGATTAACACAAGAAAGGGGTGCAATGGACTAGAGCATATCTGAATATCCAGGGTGTTCTTTGTGGCACAATCAACACAACCTTCTCACTCTGAGGTCTTCCACAAGTCTAACGAACAAGGTTTGCCATGAAATATGGCGGAAAACGCCATAACTTTTTAAAAAAATACTTAAAAGGGAATAACCCGAGGCGTGCATGCGAAACCTGGGAGAGAGGAAATCGAATACTCGATCTACCAGGCCTTCTCATAGAGTGTTTCGCAGCAATTTATAACCACAGTACATATATTGGTTTTAAAATATAGTTTTATTGATAATTTTACCAGTTTTATTTTCATAGTTTTATATCGCTTTTATAGTTTTTATATTAGTATTGTAAAGCGCTAGAAACAAATAGTGGATATTCGCGCAACAGTGGAACCCCGATATAACGATCTTCGATATAACGATATTCCCGATATAACGATGAAAATTCTATGTCCCGGCAAAAGTTACAGTAAAATGTATGGGACAGAACCCCGATCGGTTCGTCCACACCCAGGAAGTGGTAAGCGCCCTTTGGAGTGAGTCTCAGTGTGAGGACTTGCTAGGTTTTGTTATCTTTTAATTCGGATGTATAGCTTTCTTACATACACTACGGTGGTTCAGTTACTTCATCCTGGTTTTTGTGTTTTATACATTCATGAACTGAAAGATCTGCTAAAACTCTATCAGTCATTTGCTATAATTGTTAATGTCTTGTTTTAACTTGATCAGTCTTTCATCATGCCTGTTCAGACGACGAGCAACGACAGCGTCAAGCAACATCCTGAAATGCCGTCTAGTGTCAGGGATCTGTGACAAAAAGATCGACATAGAATTATCAAAATATTCCAAATCTGGAATGTTTTTTTATTCTTTATCACAATGTGGCTCTTTGTTTCTATCTCCGCAGCGATCTGTCTATCTGTCTTTCTGCCACTGTTTCTATCTGTTTCTGTTTAGTTTCCACATGTCTCGGACTATCTTGTCGCTGTCTTAGTCTCAGTCTCTCTCTCTTTGTCACTGTGTTGTCTCCTGCTCTTGTTTCAATGTTTGTGGCTCTATGAATGGCTTGGAGGGACAATTCTGTCCAAGTTTTGTCTGTGTCTTTGAGTCTGTTTCTGTCAGTCACTCTTTCTGTCTCTGTTTTTACTTATGTGTGTTCCTTTCTCTTTGAATGTACAATTTCAGTGATTGGCACTATCTTAGTATGTCTATATATGTTTCTTTGTGTTTGTCTACCTCTGCCTCTGCCCATTAACCGCTTTTTGTTATGAATTGTATGCCAGGCATGTTATAAGTAACATGTTGGTATTGTTGAAGATAACGTTTTACCTTAGCACTTCTAGCCTTACAACAAGAAAGGGACCTCATGGACTAGTTCAGTATTTGGATATCTAAAGTGTTGTTTCTTGCACAATTAACACCCTAACAAGCTCCATATTATATTTTTTAATTTCTCACTCTGAGGCCTCGGTCACATTGAACGAACCAGCCTTGCCAAGCCATATAGTGGAAACAACCTAAAAGTATGCTAAAGACACCCATCTGAAATGTTTTATTTCTGCATTAAGGCCAAATCTTGTAGTTTATATTAGAGCAATCGAAACGAAGTACATATGGTACGTCTCTCTAGGTTTGTTTTGGTAAGAACGGTATTTAATTTGAGCCAGTATTCGCTGGTTTAATCCCTAATTGAAGTGCATGTTAGGGTGTGAAAATGGATCAGACTCCTTTCCTGTTAACGAGCTAGACTTAATTGATTAAAATTGGAGAAGAGCGTACCTTTTCTCTCCGCCTTCCTTTGTTTCGCTCCCTGTTCGATAGACCACTGTTCACAAACCCAATACTAAATATGAGCACCATTAGAACCAAGACTGCAGTACTGAGTTTAAACTTCATGTTTGAGTTCTGATGTCGGTTGGGCTGTTTGGTTTCTTTTCAAATGATAGCCGAGAAATAACTTCTGTTGGAACTAATGTCTAGACATCCCTGTCTGTTCATGTGTGATGTGCAGACTTTCCACTTTAATTCTTTGTCGTGGAGGGAGGAGCCACACCGAGTTGTCCTTCAGGTCATGTCAAGAGGCGTGGCTTTACGCGGTGACAAATGTCTCTTTTCTGACAAAGAAGGAAATGTTAGACACGTTTATAGTGACTACGTTACGGCTGGTATAATAATAATAATAATAATAATAATAATAAATGAATTTATATAGCGCCTATACAAAAACATGTTCTAGGCTCTTTACAATGTTAAAATATAAACATTAGTAGTTATTAAAAATA
>JANVCH010088872.1:0-15094 GCA_025505405.1 Epizoanthus rinbou | reverse complement strand
ATTTTAAATTACAAATAATTGTCTAACCTGAAAATCCCTACAAGTATAAAAATTAGTTCAACCCAACCCTAAAACCCCGAAAATCCCAACCCTACCCAATAAGAATGTGTATAAAAGTTTAAAAGAGTTACAGATAAAAGTTCAAATCTGTCTTCTGGCGAGTAAAATACTGACTAAAAAGTTTATGTTTAAAACTATGTAAAGACGGTGCCTTTCTTGTTTCTAATGGCAAGTTATTCCACTCTTTAATTGTTCTTATATTAAAAATTCTGCCACCTTCTGTAAGTCTATTAAAACACGGACAATAAAAATTAAAGTTTGGTGATCGAGTCTGACGCTTGTGGATTTCTGAGTTCAATGGGAGAAGTTATTGTTATTCTGATCTGTTTTTATTATATGTAGGCTGCCCACATTCTCCCTTCCTGCTGCAGTGGATGTATTAACAACAGGCACTTATTGCAGACTTCCATCCTGTATCCGGGTAAGACACAGTTAACATACCAGGAAATCTAACATGCTACTGTAACATGAAAGGGGTCTTGTCCATTTCAACAACCTTGCCAACCTGAATTTATGAAAGTTAGACAAGCCACAGTTATAGTACGTACTGTATGTACATGTATCACCCTACTGTTTCTGCAATGAAGGAACTGAGAAGAAATTCATATATTGCTCGTACAAATTAGCCCTCAAGAATGGATTCCCAGCCCTGTCACATATTTTATATTTTCAAACCCATCAACCTTTTGTGAATTAGGCATATAGTTTACATGTACAATGCACTTTAGGTTACAAAACAGCCGTAGATCGGTGCTGAATATTGGCTAAAATTAAGTTCTGTCAGTGAAATTACAAGATTTTTAGTTTAGGGCACTGGCATCTGCAGATATCAAAATGTGGAGATTTAGGCTGTTTTTAGCATACTGTACGTACATGTATTTTGTTTTGATGACTTGAGGAAGACAGAGAATACAATACAGCTAGTACTTTTTATCTCATTGATTGCTCAGAAAATACACTGTAATGATAATATGGTGTAGTCCAGTGTTTTTTCTGCCATTTTTTTTCTAGTTTAGCTTTTTGTTCTAATTAAGCTATTTTCTGCCATGTAACTTTATATCGATAAACTATTATTATTAAAACAACAATAATAATAATAATTATTATTATCCATTAGACCCCCTTTTTATTAAATAAATGTGCCTCATCTTGTGTCTTGAATGTCAGTTTTGTCCAACTGTCCGTCTGTCATTATTGAAGATATATTTTTAAATGGGTTAGATGTGCCTGCCCGATGCAAGTTTTGTCCAGCTTTCTCTGTGCACAATTCTAGTTGATTTGACCACAATCCAAGAGTGCTAACTTTGCTGTAGCTCACCATATTGAAACTGGCATAAACAACATCTAACACATTAACACTAAAGGGTTGTTGTTCATTTTCAAGCGGTACTGTACAAGGTTATAAAATTAATTTGAACATCCATAGATCAGCACTGAACACTGGCTCAAATTAAGTTCTGATCAGTGAAACAGGACAAAGCAGAGACAAGTGCAATTTGAATTCTCTAACATTGATTTCTCAAAACTACAAGAGTTTCAATGTCGTTCCCAGAGCCCGCATTCTTTTAGGCCTGCGGCGAGGAATGAAGAGCTCTGGAATAAAGCACGAGCCAGTTTACGATCTGCGGACTACCTTATAAGGAATATCAATTGTCTGTGGGCTGCTATAGCGGTGGTTTGCACATGTGCCGGCTCGTGATTTATCCCAGAGCCCTTCATTCCTCACTGCAGACCTAAAAGAACATGGGCTCTGGGAACGAGATTGCAAAGAGTTTTAGTTTAGGCATGGGCATGAGCATTTACATTTATTATTTGCAAAATCCTATTCGGACTTGAAGCAAGTGTTGGTCAACAGTCGAAATAATAGATTAAATATTAATGTTCCGTTTTGTTTGTGTAGGGCAAGATAGTTCCCCCAGATCCTATTACCTTAGGAGAGAAGAATAAAACCCTTCGGAGACTGACCCAAGTCATTCAGCACAGACTGCTTACATCGACGTTGCCTCCTCAAATGCTTATCCTGAACATAGGTAAGCTTAGACATGCAGTTTGTAGGGTGGGCTGCATCAGTTAATATAATTATACTCTTGCACAAAAAGGTGACTTTTGTCTGATTGCTACAATTGTAATTGTCTAATAAAAAGTCTTGTATCCAGATTCCCTGAGCTCGCATACATATACTATCACACAAGACAAATGGCTGCTTTATGAGTAGACTTCATGAGAAAGAGAAAAACAAATTTCTCTTGTGTGTTTCAGTTATCTTGTGCTCGATCTGTTGCTCTTCAAGAAGCTCGTATGGGCATCTGGGGCCATCTGAGAGGTTTTTCTATTCCAGGTCATAAAGTTCCAGATAAATTGTTTTGAATTGGAAGATATTTTTAAAAGATACATGTAGCTCTACTCGGACCACAACACTTTACACACTAACACAGTCGTGATGATGTTGGGCCTCAGATCAGATGTGGCAATCAAAGTAAATACAATGACTGGAGAAGCAGGAAATCTGAGAAGATTTGGTTGCCTAACAAGATCTACAATGTAGATTCTTGAACCGGTTCCATTTTGACTTTATCAACCTCAAGTTGCACTTGGGATTCATCAAATTCGGTTGCAAGACAACCCGGGAAGATAAATGACAGTTGTTTGTCTCGAAAACAAAGACCTCGAAAACAAAGACCTCAAACACGAAGACCTCAAACACGAAGTCCTTGAAAACGAAGACTGCAGACCGAAGACCTCGAAAACGAAGACTGCAGACCGAAGACCTCGAAAACGAAGACAAAAAATAAAGATGCCAATAAATTATCAAAATACGAAATAGTTAGCAAACCAAAACATTTCAACTTCTGTTATCAGTTTTGTTCAAATAATATAACAGTCTTCCTGATTGATTTCATTTTATGATCATACTCACTGCTTTGTTGGGTCCTGTTTCGTATTGATAGATGAAACCTTTCCAGCAGTTATCTCGTAAAGTGCATGCACAGTACAATTGTGAGGCAAAATTCTGACTCGTGGCCTATGGCCGAGTAATAAAATGAGATTTCCCCCTAGAATTAACCTTAGAAATGGTTGTGTACCTTGTGTCCTTTATCAATATAGGAAAGTTTATCTGTTGTTTTATTGTGATACTACTGTAAGTCTCTCTGTTTTTCCAAACTAATATATAATTATATACAAACCTGTTCCATCAGCCTTTACAGTACTTTATCCAAGGACCTCATACATACACATCAATTTGTAACTGATCAATCCCTTTATTTGGCCAATTTACCAACTCATTTGCTTTGTTTTCTAGAAACTAGTGTACCTGAATATAGAAACCTACAGTTTACTATTTTTTAACTGTACTACATGTATGAGTAGTTGGGAAAATCTTCGTGTTTCACAGGTCTTTTCTCTACAATCCATCAGCACAGTCTGTCCTGGGATAATGTTTCCCTTCCAACTCTTGAAATGAAATGAATCGGGAATGGCTCATTTGTTCTGAGATGAAGTGCAACTGTCAATAATAAACAGAACATTGGAGATACGAATTTTATCTTCTCGTGTTGAAAATATCCTCTATTTACTTTACTTTTGTACTAAAATTGAGAACAATTGGAGAATGCTGTGATTGATAATTTGGACAAAAGCATGTCGTAGAAAATAAATTGCTGGCTGCATGATGGAATATTAGTATGACATCAGCATTTCACATACATACATACAGTACTTATGTGAAATGGTTTTCTAGCCAACCAGTATAATAATTATTTTACAATCTGACAACACACATTTGTTGAGATCACCAGCAGTGAAGTATGATCTTGATGATTTTGGAAATCAATATTATAATTGGCCGTACTAAGAAAGATGGTGGCTGTACATTTTTATAACCACAAAACCGTATAGTTTTGCGAAATTCGTCCCTATACTAAAAACATCGTGAATGCTAGGTTTAAAGATTTTAGGACTTTTCGGCGCATTTTTATGTGTGTTTTTAGGGATTTGTGCGCTAAAAATTATGGGTTTGCCATCTTTTTTGGTATGGTCAATTATGTGCATTTCTTTTGCAGCTGAAGGTCAAGTTAAGTTTCAAGTGGAACATGAATTTGAGGTACAGTTGAAAGAATTTTAGAAATTGTGTGAGTTTATGAACACTAAGCTGCACATGTACAGTACATGTATGTATGCAGCTGGAATGAATAATATTGATAGATAGATAGATTGTAATCACATGAATCTAACTGAATCACGTGAACAGTTGCTGTACTTACAAAGCCAATACACCTTGTATAATGTAATAATTACAGTGCTGGGATTAAGTAACGCAACCAAAATTTGCGAACTTCGATGAAGTTTCTATGCACAGTAGTGAAGTTGGCAGATTCGCACGAAGTTTTGAGTTAAGCAAAATCTTTATCAACATTTCAATGGACTATTGTTTAATAGTAAGCGAAGTTTTGCAACACGACATTTCGCAATGAATGAAAACCTCATAGACTTCATTGAAGTTTCGTTAGAACTTGATATTTTAGAAACTGTAAATGAAAACTCGTTGTGGAAGACAATACTGTAAAGAAGATAAATTTTGCTGTTAATTTGTCAGATGGAAGATTACTTAATATTGGTTTGCTCATCGGCAGCTGGGATGCCAGCCCTTTATCTGACTCACATTGCTTTAGCTTTTCGTTTGTATATGTATTAATGCATGGATATGGCTTCTGATAAAATGTTCGCATAATTGACCTCTGACGGCATCCACCACATAAACTAAATAAAAATCGCTTAGAGTGTAGGTGCATGATGACTGCCTTTATTTTGCCAGAAAGGGGCTAAATGAAGATATTATTTGAAACAACTTATTGACTGAAGATGTTTTGTATCAATCAAAAGTTAACCGAGTCTGAAAATAACAAATGTTCCAAATGAATGTTTCATGATAACCAGCAGTTATTGGCACTGCCAGCAATGCAGCGCTTCAGATAATAATGCGACGGGAAATATGAACGGGAACATGAAGAAAAACAATCTTTGAAAAAAATCGAAACTGCCACGAAAAGCCAAATGGAAAATTGTTGCAATTATATATCAGTACTCAACTTTTTTTTAATATAATTTCTGGTGAAATGTTACAAATGCTGTCAAGGCCACGCAATATCTTCAAACAGCAACAAAAACTAAGTACAAACATCAGCTTTCTTTGCCATGTTTTCACAGCTATTATAAACTGCAGGAATGTCTATATGCTGCCGGGTTTAAAAAAAATATTTAATGTGAAAACTACATGCCGCCAGTCTAGTCTGAGGGCAGTCCGATGCATTCTGTTTGTTGTCTGTAGAACATGGAAGTTTATTTTAATCAATACTATAAATTATTTGATTTTTCATTATCTTTTGAGAGTTTCAGTTGTTTAGTACTCGACGATTAACAACTGTCATACTGTGTCAATATTAAATTAAGTCAATTGCAACTTGTCAAATGAATCTGGTGGACTCCCAAACAATTTTCTGATCTGAAGCTTGGAATATGAATATTTGAGAATACGCTGCTTTACCCCAGTTTCTTTAATAGGAAATCTAATTCTGAAACCCCACCCAAATGAGTCGATTGCAACTTGTTAAATGAATCTGGTGGACTCTCCAAACAAATTTCTGTTCTGAAGCTTGGAATATGAACATTTGAGAATACGCTGCTTTACCTCAGTTTCTTTAATACATGTAGGAAATCTAATTCTGAAACCTCAACCATACTTACTACCTTAGCGGTTTTCTGCAGTAAATACATCAACCAATCCAGGTTTTTACCTTGCTGAAGGTGAGGTTATTCTATAATAGGTTTTCCTTGTCCAGCCTTCAAAATGAGTGGTGGACAGAATGAAGGCTATTGTTACTTGGACCAATGAAACAAATTATAATAGAACAATAGCTTTTTAGACAACAAATAACAGTCTGCGAATGACAAAAAGTAATTGGTGGACAAATAGAAAAGCTATTGTCACTCTGGCAAATGAAACAATAAAAAAAACAAAGTTTTTCTGAGAGAATACACTCAACGCCCAACACGTTTTAGGTGGAGTTATAGGTCGGACAGAAGCTCTAAGAACACTGATGAAGGGAAAGAAGATGATTATTTATTCCAGTTTTTGAAGTCATGAAATCTCTTTTACACAAGCAACAAATTTTCAAGTGTATTCGTAGGAAATGATAATTTCGTGTCTCACGTATGCGATTGCCAGCAAAGTTTTGATCGGTTTCAGAAAATAATTCAAAACCAACTAAAAACAGAAGAGCTCTTTATCCATACATCCTGGTCGCATGTGATTTACAAGATTTGGTGATTGATGATGTTATCACATTTGATTTTTGGCAAGCTTCCAATTGGTTGGTGTACTCCTTTGTGAAAAACGTTTTGACCATCCCATGCTGAACTGTTAGTCATAGTTTTTCAAAAGTTGGTGTTGGTTGAAAAGTCTTGTAAATGTAAAATGTGAATACAAGAGAAAGAAAGGAAGAAAGAAAGGCTGTGTAGCAGCGTCAATATCCCTTTGAGCAGGCATTTTTTCCCAAAGTTAAACCCAGGTAGACTGCATTTAAAAGTTTCAAATATCACCATTGAAAAGGCCTGCAGTTTACTCTCGTATTACTACATTGTGCGACAAGTAGTATTGATCATCATTATTCATGCATCTTTCTTTTATAGCAGAATTTAATAAACACGAAAATATGATTGATTACCTTTTGTTCACTTAGTGCAAAATATGGCAACGTTGAGTGAGACCCTAGTACTATTGCACCTTTAAATATCATGCTGGCTAGCCTATATATCGAGATCAAGATCTATCCCAGTTGTTGATTCAACACAAAGATCAAGAAGGCATAACATGGTGAATGCTTGCTTGAACACATGAATATATTCAGAACCTTGTTCCTGTCCAATGCGGTTCTTCAAAGCCACGATCCAATATCAAATTTGGGGTTTGGAATGCCCAATCTATAAATAGAAAGTCGGCCTCTGTATGCGATTTAGTCATCTCCAAGCATTAGGATATCTTAGGAATGACGGAGACTTGGCTTTCTGATAATCCACGAGAATAATACTATTACCGAAATATTGAACACTCTGAAGGACTTTGAATTTTATGATATCCCTAGTAGACCAAATAGAACTGGTGGTGGTATGGATGTTCTCTTGTGCAAAGGTTTTACAATACAGATAAAAGGATTGTATTCCGTTTACATCCGTGGAATATTTTGACTTAGATATCAGTCATGGTACCTCTTCGATCAGACTGGTTACTATTTATATATAGACCTACTCGTTCAAAGAAAAACCGTGCAACACTTGCAATCTTCTGTAAGGAGTTTCAACTCTCCTTGAAGTGATCACACTTTGCTTCTGGCTACATACTGATAAATGGGGCTGAGGATAAGATATGAGTACCTACTAAACGATTACTAAATTTATTTGTTTATACGACTTTTGTAGAAAGTTGATGGATAATTTACATCTTCATTTTGCTTGTAGTACTCCAGAGGTAAATTGACACTTGTTGTGTGAACATTTACACCTTATCTAGATAGTTTTTTTGTGCCACTGTCCTAGGATACATTTCATTTTACCCTGTTTGCAGTGTCCTAACCCTTCAAGATATTTATTTAATTGAATGTGCCCAGGACATAATTTAGCAAGTTGGAGCACATGTACCTTAATTTACGCTTATACATATCACAGGTAACACTTACAGTGATGGGTGATGATCCAGTTGTTCCATGGAGACTTCTGTCTATTGAATTCCTGGTTGAGGACCTCGCCACTGGAGGTACACAATTGTTTTAATAATTAATATAGATTGCATCAATTGGAGAGAGTGTCCACGAGAAGACCAGATAGAGGGTTGCACAGTTGGTATATCTTCATTTGCTCATATTTCACCCATAGATGCATTTTGGTGAACTTTTGTTCATGGCAAGTCACTAAGGCGATTTGCAGAAGAGAAGTAGAGCTGTTTGAGAGATTAATGTCATCAAAATTCTCTGATATTTAGAGAGTAGGTCAAATATTTGCCTGATAGGGACCCACTTTTTCATTACACACATCTACCAGCACACAAGAGCACCCAAAACTCCTATTTGTTGAGAAGATCCTCTGTTAGAACTTCAGTTTTTTCTCCCCATAAAGTACAAATACCGCCGGCATTTTTTGTGGGGCGAACACAGACAACAATGCAATGATGTTGTTGGACGAAAATCGGTTTTTGATGTGTTGTTTCTGTTTCTGTAGGAAAGTTCGGTTATGACCTTGATCAGGGCGGCTGTACATTATTTGCTCCTGTAGTTTTGCTTCTGTTTGCTATCTCATTGAATTATGTGTGGCCAAATCTTCATGGACTGTAAGGTAATACATGTAGCATATACTGGAACTGCAACACAACATGTGGCCCTAATCTGCCTATTAGTACTGGTCTGGAAGGGATTTGTCAATCACATCCTTCATTCAGGCTGCAAAGTAAAAGTAGAATCAATACCACAATGAAGACCTGCATTTTCATCAACCTTACAACTCGCAAGTCAACAGTGGAAAAGGAAAATAATCACACCGTCACAGCCAGTGTCAGTACCGCAGAACAAAGAGTGCCTTTGTTGAACATCAATCACTTGCAAATGCAGGAATGTAACGGAAAAATAGCTCACAGAGAGAGGTGGTTTAAATGCCGAATTTCTTATTACTACAACTCCAATGCTACCTTCAACGTTATGGCTCAAGAAATAGAAGTAAGTGGCGATGTTCATCCCCGGCCTGGTCCACATACTGTCTTCACCACTGTCCGCCAACACAAAAACATCAAAATAGCTCATCTAAATGCAGAATCTCTCAAGAACAGGATTTGCTTCCTCGAAGTGCAAGAAATAGCACAGCAGAATATCAATTTTGAATCATGGTTTAACACGTCTGTTTCAAATGCGAATGTCCATTTAGATGGCCACAAAATCTATCAACTCAACAAACCACACAATTGGTGCAGTGTTTGCGCTTACGTCAAAACGAGTCCAAAAGTGAAGTGTCTTCTTTCTCTTACATTTAGAGCATTTGCAGTTTTGCTCTCTACCACTTCAAAGTGTTGGAAATCGACGAAAGAATATAGCAAATATTCCAAAAAATTATCTTCCAGAAGCTTTCAATCGTCAAACAAATATATTATATGTTATAAATATTATATTTACAGTAGCTTTTTTCATAGATACATGTATACTCTTTTTCTATCATTCCCTGTTTAGATTAGATATTCCTTCTTAATCTTAATCTCGGAACCTCTGGAAGCGCATTGGCTTGGTTTGAAAGTTACCTGTTAGAAAGGCTGCAAACCACACTCACAAACCACACGCATCCCTTGACAAGACAGCGAGCAAAGATAACCAATTGTTTCTGAACAGTGATATATGTGGTTTTGTCAACCATAATTGAATATGTAGGACTCTGCTTCAGCTTTTCCATTGTTGCATTGTTGTTTCCTTTATATCCAGCAGTTTCTATAGTATATTTTGTCTGTCTTTCAATCCCGAAATCCTGAACAATTAAAGAACTATAAAACAGAAATGGCATAGAGGGGAGTCAGCTGTTCCTATTTTGTACAGGAGCTTGTTAGTATAGAGAATTATTTTAAATTATTAACTTAACTTATAGGCAGCACTGCCTGCTCCCCTCCCCGGGCCCAGGAACCCCCCAAAAGCCTGGGTCTAATAGCGTTAAGAAGTAATTACAATAGTGGTTTAGAAATTACGATAACAATTATAATGATGTCATATTCTGCCAAGAAAAAAGTATTTAAAAGATATAGGTAAGATTGTTTTATAAAATTGTTTTCCAGGGGAATTAGCATGCCGTGACACTCCCTATATAAACAACAGTTAATTCAGTGCAAAGTGTTACACCTGAAGAATAACTAAAAGATCGAAAGTGTTTGTGTTTAGAAAACATTTTATAAAACAATTTTACTTATAATAAATACAGTTATAGTAACTTTATAAACTGAACCTACATGTATACAATATACATGTACAGGTAATTAGAATAAACGTTTTAAACTTTTGTTCTTTGCAGATGGAAAACCACTTGTCCATTCACGTCAGGTTAGATACAGTTATAATCCTCCTAGCACAATTACTTTTGTTTTATAGGTACTTAGATTTATTGAAAAGTTACTGTGAAGTTTGATTCACGGTAAATGAGTCACCATACAGTGTAGCTGTTAATGAGAAATGGTAACCATTTAATACTCACTTACACTCTCCTTAGTATTTTTAGATTTTTGATATAAATATATACCATGAAAACTGAGTAACTCAACATACATTCTTGGTAGTCCGTCAGTGGAGCAGTTTGGCATGTCATTTATGTAAATTAGAAAGGGTAATGGATCAGTATTGGCCTTTGGAGGACTCCACCGGTTAGTTAATCATTGATGCTACAACTGATTACATTCCTAGTTTGATATTACTGAGTCAACAAACTACTGTAAGGCCTCTTTTACACTATATCGGATAGCTTTCCTTCCACTTATATGAGAACCATAGCGGATATTCATTTAGACTTGGAATGATTTTTCCAGCACAATTTTTGTGCCAAATAGAATGTGAGATGCAACATGTTTTTGTGCCGCAAAAAAAGGAGTGTAAACACCAAGTGACACCAGTCTGGAAGTGAAAAGGCCAGAAACTAGCATTCCAAGTGTAAACGAAAGGCCTATCTGCTATGGTTTTATAACAGCATGAAAGCTATCCGGTATGGTGTAAATGAGGCCTCAATTGTCACTTGTGACAACTTGGCATCATTCACGTTTACACTGCAATGGAGCGACGTGTGTCAGCTCAAACTCCTAACTGGTATAGTGTAAACAAGGCCTAAGTATTTTACTTGCATGACAAGTTTCGAAGAATGTAAACAATGTATTTTAGTCACGCAAAGGAAAGCTTCTGCATGAAAGACAAAACGTTTGCACATTGAAGAGTAACCATTTCTTTTACTTTATATATTACCATACCAGCAAAATTCCATAATTTGCTTTGTACCATATTATTTCATTTTTGTGGTTTGAATTACGTACTGTCTTTGCATTGAATTGTTTGACTATTATTGCTACTGTTGTCAGTAAATTGCATCCCAGTATTATATTCAGGTCGTCCCAAACAAAAATTTAAATTAAATTTCTGGAGTTATCCCTTGGGTTTCAGGATCTTTCTGTGTGTAGGTGCTGCCCCAAAACCCAATACAATCCCTAAATCGAAAGCCATCAGGATCTGGTAGGAAAGCGAAATTTGCCAAAATTTCAATCAAGATTTTGGTTACTTTTAATTAATTTGTTATACATAATCCAATATTCAATAATCTAAGCCATAAGCCTCTTTTGAGAGCTTTTAAGCACTGTTCAAGCAGTATTTAAGCACTGATCAAGCAGTATTTAAGCACTGTTCAAGCAGTATTTAAGCACTGATCAAGCAGTATTTAAGCACTGATCAAGCAGTATTTAAGCACTGTTCAAGCAGTATTTAAGCACTGTTCAAGCAGTATTTAAGCACTGTTCAAGCAGTATTTAAGCACTGTTCAAACAGTATTTAAGCACTGTTCAAACAGTATTTAAGCACTGTTCAAGCAATATTTAAGCACTGTTCAAGCAGTATTTAAGCACTGTTCAAGCAGTACTTGAGCCGGAGTTTTTCTTTTGAGTGAGCTCTTGTGAGTGCTTTAACCCAGACCAGGAATCGAAAGTTTCAGTTAAACTTGGCTAATGCCTGTGAAATAACGACATTATTGTGTTTATGAAATGAAACTGACTTTTATTACTTGAAGACTGTTTCTTTTCAAAGTTATTAAATTTTGAAAGTTCTAAAGGAATAAAATGCTTATGCAAATCAGTGTTGTAATACGATCAGAAACGATTGCATGTCTGGAACATTTCATTGACCGAGAAAGCATGGGTGAGGACACCTCTTGTGCTGCATTGGATGGTGATAATTGAAGTCTAAATATCTGTCCGTGTTCGTTGGTTTCCGGTACATGCTTACACGGATTTGGCTGTTGGTCTGCATGGTTAGAGTGTCCAGAAATGGAAGGCTTTGATCTTTTTCTGTCTCCCGAGTCAATTTGATGTGTGGGTTGATACTGTTGAGGTACATGTGGAATTCTTCAACTTTTTCTTGCTTTATGCAAGTGTGGTTGTCAATAGCGTAGCGGAACCACCATTTCGGGGGTATGTGCCAGACATTCCCAGCATTTACAAGCACGTTTACAACCCAACTGATTAACATTCGTCGTTCAACTCTTGTTATATTGACGACACAAGTCGTTTTGCAAACATTATAGATCACTGACGAAGAGAGAAGTATCTCTCTAAACGTTTGGATACAAATTTTAACTGTGTTTTATCGTATAGTTTCAATACAGTTTCAAGTCAGACACAACCTAGTTGTTCCAACTTATTCACAATGCCTGACTGCAATTTCAGCATTTTTAAGGCATTATTATAATCCCTACTTGTGTGTTTCCTGGCAACTCATGCAACATCTTATATCATGATTTGTGTACTTTTCTTTCAGACACATTATATCCATCAGCTTGTGCAGTCGAGACTGTTTGGAGAGGAGGAGCCTCTTGTTGACCTGTATAACTGTCTGCGTATCCACTATCTAATTAATAGATGCAAGTTTGCTGAAAGCAGAACTTAATGTTACCGTATATTTCGGAATGCCTTTTCCAAGGTCTTTAATATTTTCTAAACTATGGGAAAATTGATGTGTTTAATGTTGGTTATGGGTCGCATTACCACTGAATATCAGTAATAGCAATTCTAGATATCATGTATACGTATCGTAAATATGATTAATAACAGTGTAACACTGTTGCTAGAAAAGTAACAACGAAAAGGATTGCGGCAGGCAAGTTTGTTGTCAGAAAGAGGGACCAGAAATGGTGGGTTAATGGCCCATCTCCAATATAATAATATAAATAATACAAATATAAACTGCATTCTTCTAAGTGAAGTGACAAGAATTGGGGGCGAAGAATTGCCCCCTGGGGCCAGTGCATTCCTCACTGAAGTCTGACAAGCAAATATCTTAAACCTCCTATTTAGCCTCTTCTGTTGTTCTCTTAGCAGCACATTATGTATGCATTTTTGCAGAAGGTGGAAGTAGCACGTGATGCTAGTTCAATCATGAGCTTGTGGTATCCTTTATGCAGGTCTAACCTGGTTGAAATGGTGCAGTTGTGAAACATGTTCTGTTCCATACTCTGAGCTCAATGCTGGCCCTGATCATTTGTGGACCAAACTCTTCTCAGGGTATCTATGAGAATTTGGGTTTATGCTTAACTACCATAGGTGAAGATCATGTCAGTTGTTCAGTTGCGGGAACTTAGGCAACTATTTTGTCTTATATCCATTGGTTTAACCAGTGTCTGAGTAGTTTCTGCGGATGGTACGGTACAGGGCTGGCACTGCCTCTGCCTCTTGTCCGTAAATATATTTGACATTCATCTTGTCTCTGATCTTCCAATATCCTGAGGTACATGGTATTTGTTGATGATGTTTCTCATATATTGTTCACTGAGATCTTCTTTTGTTGACCTGATGTTTTGTGGTGCACTATTATTTTAATCTCATTTATTTCTACCAATTTGCCATCCGGTCATATTGTGACCATTCATAGTTCTGCAAAGCTGTTCTTGCAAAGTAGTGGAGGTGAGTTCATTCTTCCTCTTACTGCAATACATTTTGCTTGTTTTACAGATGTCTTGTAGCAGATAATTGTTGTAAATTATCTTTTTGCAGAAAGTGAATGCTGCAGTATGTTTAGCTTAGTCTTGCAATGTTATAGAGTTGGTTTATCCGGTTCCACTTGGAATTTTACATCATTCAACCTCACTTTGACTGTCTTAGTAATAGTTGTTGTTGTTGTTGTTTTTTTTTTTTGGTTTGCTGTTTATCGTACTTTGCAGTGTGTCTTACCACTACATTGAATATTGGTTGCCAGAGCTGCTAGACTCATCCAGATTCCTGCCTGTCGTCTTGATTTTTGGGTGTCCATGGTTTCTCATCACCCTTGTAGTCCTTGGCCTGTCATACTAATATATATAGACATACTCTTACTTACATAGTATCCATTCACAAGAAAGGTGACAAGGAATTGATATCTAACTCCCTGCTTCTCTGTGTACTTTCCAAGGTAATGGAATGGTGTGCGGGCAAACTCATTATTCACCTCTCATCTGACCTTCAAGATGCACAGCACGGTTTTATGATGCAAAATGGTTTTGCGCATTGCACTTCCACCATCTCTTATCAAATGCACAGAAGTGGATTACCTTTGCCTTGTATTCACTGTTATTGATGTTTGCACTGCGCACACTCTATTCGTTCCAGTCTACCAAAAGTTCAAGTCCACTGCCATTTCGTTCCGGAATGAACTCGTGCATTGTTTACATGATGCTGGAAAACCTTTGCAGTCAGATTTCGTTCCAGATCAAAAATGTCAATCCTGTACGAGAACCCAGATGAGTTTATTCTGGAATGAGTCATTCCGGTACAAACTTTTTTGAGGTATCATGTAAACAAATGCAGCGATTTGTAGGGAACCAGGATGAAATATCGGGTATCATGTAAACACTGCCTACATTTGAATCACTTTTTTAATTTATAAATTACTGGAGTTTACAATATCTTTGAATATATTTGTTGCTGTTGTAATTATATGTAGTAAATTTCAGTTATATATCTTGACTTATAACTCAGATTATTTTTGCCTATTGCTTCAAGTTAAAGTTCTACATCATC
This sequence comes from Epizoanthus rinbou, assembly GCA_025505405.1. NCBI lineage: Eukaryota > Metazoa > Cnidaria > Anthozoa > Zoantharia > Epizoanthidae > Epizoanthus > Epizoanthus rinbou. The sequence goes on along the minus strand of JANVCH010088872.1, from coordinate 222 downwards.
AGGTATGTGAGATAGGACTACATGTTGCATCTTAATTGTATTTTTGTAATTGTAGATGAGGAGCCATTTTAATGGATATATTACAATAAAGTCATTATTATAATTGCTATTTTTTATATACATCAAATACAATTGACCATAATATAAAAGATGGCGACTGGTACATTTAACCATAATTCTTAGCGCACGAAAACCCTAAAAACACTCATAAAAATGCACTGA
>JANVCH010088871.1:0-21931 GCA_025505405.1 Epizoanthus rinbou | reverse complement strand
AGGAAGGAAGGAAGGAAGGAAGGAAGGAAGGAAGGAAGGAAGGAAGGAAGGAAGGAAGGAAAGAAAGAAAGAAAGAAGCTGGATTGGCCCCTCGCTTATTTGACATTGTATTGTACTTATACTTTTGTGTGTAAACTTTGTGAAATATCTATTAAATCTTACAATTTGTAAAGGAAACGGTACCAATATACATCAAATTGATAAGTTTTATTGAATTGAGATATTTCATTCCTACTGTTAACTTCCCTTGTTTTCCTGGTGTGTCTTACTGCAGATGTTCTTGCAATTGTTTGTGGATGATATTGCAAAAGCTGGTGGGATAAGTTCTAAACATGCTTCTGCAACAGATGATGAGCCACCACCATCGCCCATCGAGTCAGAACCATCAAGTGTTGACACACATTTCACTTCACCACAGCAGCTACTGAGCAGCTCCACTTGTCTTACAGCATCGCCGGTAATGCCGCGTACTTCACCCCAGACTGCAAGTTCAACTTCAGTTTCAGTAGCAACATGTCATTCGCCTTCTATGCACAAGGGCTCTCCATCTCCAGTGCAAGCTTGTAATGTTCAGAGTCCAGGGAATATTTATCCCACCCAGTCCCCAGCCGGTAAGTTATTGAATAAATATGATGTGCAGGAACTTATATCTCAATTGGTTATGATTTATGTTCTGACATTCCAGTTTCCTATAGGGAAAGAGGAACAAAAATCGTTTGAATTAATTAGTGCAGTGGGTAGATGAGAATAGTGTTCACTTTATGATGAGGCATTGTTCTCTTCTCGTTTTCCAGGCGGCAACTTTCATTGTGACATCGTGATCAAACAGTTTCATTCCTCATCACTAGCTTGAAGAGGTTTTAAATATGTACTTAAATTATGCAATCTCGTTCTACTGTTCAAGTTGCTCAGAAATATTTGAATCAAATGTTCAAGGTTCATGATATATTTTATTTGTTTAATTATTTTCAACGTAAGGAAAAATTGCAAATAGTATCAAAATTTGCGACTACAATTTCCACAAGACAACCGCATTTTTGCAGCTGAATTTCTCTTATCCATATTGGCAGCCTAGTTTTCGCCGTAATTATTATGGAAATTATAGTGTGACAGTTGATACTTTAATTTGGTTTTCAATAGTCTCTAGTTTAGATAACGTTTGGAACACCAAGTCAATTTTACTTCCCAAATCTTGGGTTATGTTAGAATGCGAAAAAGTATCTTTGTTCATATCTTCCTTAATGACTGCTGAGACCTCATGGTCAGAGTGTACTTCTATCATCTTTTATCCTGGTCGCTTCAAGCCTGGATGAATAACTTCTGCTTCACTGTTGCTACTACCTCGTGATTTTGCATTTGAAGAAATTTGCAGTTCCTTGCATTTCGATATAGTTTTTTGGTGAAATTGTCAGGAGCCTCGGAAAACCCACCTCACTCAGGTATGCTTGTGCCATTCTCTCAAACTAAGAGATCTTCTGCATCAGCGAATGCAGAACTGGTGGTGCATTGATAAATTCGGTTGCAAATATCAACAAGAATCGACAAGATTGCTCAGCAACAAGAAAGCACTCGAGCTTTTAGAGGCAACTGTCCGTCATAATGATATGAAACCGACCTGCTATTGCAAGGTAAACGTAAAAGTAAAGTCCGCCTTCAATCTAGGTTTGAAGAAGCCGACATGGCTTATCAGAGCCGGCACTTAACTCCAGTTTCTGTAGCATGAAGTGACTGAGAGTATTACTACTCCCCCTGGATGGGATGCGAGGTAAGGAGTGCAAATGCCACACAATCGAAAAATATCCAGATACTAGCTAAGAAATATTGCGCGATCATCGATAATATTGCGAGATCATCGATGGTTAAGTCAATAAGGGCAACACACAAAAGGTTTTACCAGATCTAGAAGAAGCAGTGGCACCAAATGGTAAGTGTGGTTCCTTCCCTGTTACCCTGTCCTATACTCAAACAAACCTAGGAATACGACGATAGTCATGGATGCTGCAACCAAGTGATCAAAACTATTTTTTGACTGGGGAGCAAAAGAACCAGGTGACAAATTCAATTAGTAATAATAATAATAATAATAACAATACTAATTATACTAATAATGATAAATAATTAATGATTAATATTGTTTACACAAAAATATTTTCAGGAAGAATTTTGGAATCACGTTTTCTCCACTATCGAAAACATCAGAGTTGACCAGTTTTAGGGGGTTTCATCTCAAAATGTATTAGACGTACTAAGCTCAGAATATGTACAGACGATGCTGAATATGTACAGACGATGCTGAATATGTACAGACGATGCTGAATATGTGTATTATGAGCATGAGTTTCTTACATTGCCACTTGGTTTTGAAATTATTTCACATGGTGCATGAGAGTTTGAACAAGAAGTGATCCTATATCCCAAGGCTGAGAATCTCAGTTCTCTTTTGCAACATTAACTGCTTGTAGTTCACAGATTACATGTATACCCAGTCTACACTTTATACCCAGTCAGTATCACCATGGCCAGTCCACAGTTCACAGCAATGATCACTTTGGTACACCAAGATGGCCGCCACATACTAATTGCAGTAAATGTTTATAATATTATTTGTCTGATAGCTCGGTTACGGAGTAACCAATTGCTCCAAAATGTCGGACATTTGTATATGTTTACCTGCTCTGTTCAAAGCATTTAAAATATTGTTCTAATATTAGTGTTTTCTCTGACACCTTTTTTTATGAAAACCCTCTATATGTTATTTTTCACGTGCAACATTACATATGGGTTAGAATGAGCGACGACGTAGTAGTGAATTATGATAATCGATACAACGTGAGATTTTCCTATCATGCGCTGTACAGCTGCGCACTGAAAAACAAGGGAATGACCTTTTAGTTAAAATTACAGAATACAGCACGTGAAAATACTCACGTTTACCACCTGTCCACTGTCGTCTTCGGAAATACGTCATAAAAGCACAAAACCCTGGATTTGATAGACAACATAAACATTTAGAGAACCTGAATTGTCCCGTCATTAGTTTGGCTTCAGAACGAAGACCTTTACTTCGTACAGTTCGTACGTCTGACAGAGAACAAGAAGTGAACGACGAATGGTTGGTACGTCAAGAAAAGAGTAACATGAAAGCAACATATCAGTGGCTGTCATTGTAGCCGTTACTGTCATAGTATCGTAACGTGTCCGTGTTCACAGAAATCAAACCGTGCACTTGGCTTGACTTACACCTGATCCGTGCCCAAACATTTCTTATCGACGCCGAACATGAACGCAATACAGTATAATGCCTACCAGTGTAGCATCAAAAACAGAAAAGGGAGAGGAAATATAATTCAACATATTTTCAAAATTCTCAAACAAATGAATTCTAAGGTATACTATAGTAATTGATAATGCACACTTGTCTTTTATCTTTGTTAATAACTTGCGTTTCATTATAGTGTACTTCATATTGTTCTGCACTTGTTGTTAACTAATGCAACAAACAAAAGCAGCTCGGACGAAAACAATTGAATTCCGATATTTCTTCTGAACGATAAAACAAAAACAATGTTCTGGGAAACTCTCAGAACTTGATTGTGGAAGCCTTACCATGTAATTTCCTAAACTTCCCTGCATGAAGATAACTCTAACTACACTGCTGCTAATGTTGGCCGGATTCATGGCATTTAAGGCAAAAATACATTACATAGGTTACATTTTAATATCGTTCAAACTGAGGGAAAATTTGAGGGAGAAACCTGAAATCTATGATAACAAACAATTGACTCGTGGTATCAAGCCAGGAAAAAGATGACCCAGAGTGGAATGATAAACATGAAGAAATGAACGTTACTCGAATAGCCGGTCGCATGTTGTTTAGCTTTCAGAAATGGCCACTTCTGGGTGTCAGGACTGTCTTATCATATTGCGATTTGATATTTTTCAAATATTAAGTGATGAATTGGAAGAATATATGATCATACTAGAATGATTATTGTTGCTGCACCCCAAGTATTCACAGCGTGTATTCGCAATCCTCATATATCTGCACCTTCCTGCACATTATCTTATAATCACTTTTATCATTTTGCTATTTAGAATACTTTCATCCAAACTACCTATCTATGTAAAGGCATTTGGCACTGATATTTCATAGAAATAAAGTGAAGTGAAGGCTTTAAAGTTTGGGCTGACCGATGTATGTTTTTCATCTCTTTAACTTTATTTTAGGTCGACGTGACACCAGTATCACTTGATCAAAGTCATCCTGCTGTACCCCCAGCTCATCTTGTACAGCTTTGTGTCTATGAACCGCGAGTAACTAGAACTCGTGGTGGGCTTGTCCTAAGCAGGCGTCCTGTCAATCAAGAATTTGAAGAGCAGCTGTCAAATGTGTTCTACTTCCGACAATTTGAACATGGTCCGATTTCTAACGTATATCATGCTGGTAAAGATACACCAGAAATATTGGGAATCAAGAAAGGTGAGTCACATCAATGTCGTCATTGTTCTGCCAGTTGTTGTCACATATGGTAAAATTCTGGTGATTACGATTGTTCTCAGATTTCCGTTGACTCAAAATCAGTAACGCCAGCCACGTGTGACATGTCTTTTCGCTTAATTGATTTTACCTGGCCTTTTGAGGCATGGGAAGGGGTGTGTGTGGGGGGAGGCAAATTAGCCGAAACAGCTTATAAGTTCAAATGTATTCCAGGTTCATGGAATGGAATAATGTTCGTAAATTACATTTGAACAGTGTAAATTACATTTGAACAGACAACTACATGTCGCTGAAATAAAGCACAAACCAGTAACTGTTCATCAGTAGGAATATGTGTGCAATTCTGCAATTGGTTTCGGCTCCTAAGTTGTTCTTAGCCTCTTCACTGTAACATATTCACAGAATACTGCAATTTGGAAGGTGATGTTTACGTTATGTAGCAACTCCATTTTCGCTATTTACAAAGAGAAAGTGTTCCTTATCATTCTAATCAATCTACAGGGGGAGAGGTGGGTGTAGAAAGTACAATTTGACCCGTTTTCATTATTTCAAATACTTATGCAACAAGCTTGTTGACAGAGGGTCAAAGTTGACACCATACTCAAAAATATCCCTATAAACATTTTAGACCTACAAAAATCCGGATTTGCAATTCGTATCGTATTTACTTAATAGTATATTAGCAAATACCAGGTTTTTCACGTTCAGAGTTTTCGTATCAAAATAGTAAAATATTGGAATGTGTAGATGTGATGTAAATACATAACAAATATCTAGCACAAAATCGGTGTGATTAGAGGCTTTTGCAAATACCTAGAACTCAGATATTTCCCTGTGTTCATTACTGAAAACAGACATACTTTGCTTATGCTAACTGTTTGTTTGACTGTTATTTTACCCGTTTCAATCCACACAAAGGCATTGTCGGAGCTTTTCAACTGAACCTGGACAACCTAACATCTCCTAAGTTTACAAAACATGAAGAAGATGACTCTGGAATGTACGTAACAAAATACGAATTACTTCAAAACAACAACACTCATCTCACCCTGCAACGAACATGGACCAATTACGACTATACTGAATTTCCAGGAGAACTTCCAGTGCAAGGTGAACATGCGCATAAAGTGAAGTCGAAATATATTGTTCATGTTAATATCGCAGATGGAAGAATTCATAAAGTTCAGCGCACAAACAAAGCATTATTTCAGAATCCTAAAGGACATCCCAGAAGTGAGAACTTTAAAGCGTTTCATGTCAATGAGCAAGACATTGACATATCTGCAAACGGATACAGTCACGTGACTCTAAAATCCTGCTCGAGACATGCACATCACCGAGCTGCGCGTTCAGTTGAAGAACATGGCAATGAATCTACTAGAATAAAAAAATCACTCAAACAGGATCGACTGATGTTTTCTAACCAAGATAAAATCAGATGGTCGGCAATTGGAGGCAACGACAAAAAATTGCGAAGCATTTACGAGTTAATCCAATGTTACTCCGATGTAAGGATTGCAGAAGACGAACTTGCAGACTGCGTTAAAGAGCTCCATTACTTGGTAAACAATGACGACTCCGTCTTTACTGAGATACAAGAATTAATAAAAGAGCGTTCGCACAAAAACTCCACCAGTTGGATGGCTTTAGTTAACGCAATGAGTGCACACGGTGGTCTGATAGCCCAGCAAGTTCTCGCTTATGCACTGATATCAGACACTCCTAGGCCACTGACTATAGAGGAACGACAGATTGTATTGGAGGCAGTCTTCTTTCTACCAAAGGGTCCGCTACACCAGTGCGTTTTCCGTGAGTTAGTTAATGTTGCAAAGCAAGAGTCGCGATATGGAGATGCTTCTACCATGGCCATGTTAATACTGGCAAGTTTAACAAAGCGAGCTCAACTGCAAGGTTACAATACTACCTTGGGGGAGACGGTCTTTGAGCTTATCCACGCAAGCTACAGAAACAAGTCAGTTTTCCATCGTCCTAGGTCGCTGGAGCATGAATCCTACGTCCGAGATCACATCTGGGGATTTGGAAACCTTGGTCATATTCGTGGCCTGGACATCATCCTGCAGCATCGAGACCATGACAGTTCAGACATTCGGTCGGCTGTCGTTTCTGCCATGCGCAAAATGCCGGCATATGATACCAATAAGTATTTGTTTCAGGCTATTTATGAAGACGAAGAAAATCACGTTAAGGCGGAGGCCATTAAAGTGTTCATGGAGAGACATCAAAATCTGACGGAGCCAGTCGTAAAAGCCGTCGAGCATGCATTGTGGAAAGCAGAAACTGGGGATGAGCTAGATTCTGTCATACACGAGTTCCTAGAGAATCATGGGAACCATCCAAAGTCGAAACAATTACAAAAGAAGCGAAAGTACCTCATCCGTAAAAAGCGTGCTTTTATTCCAGCATTGAAACCCTGGGATTATTCTCTTGGACCAAAAAAACAATGGAAGAAAGTTTTTGGTGGCAAATGGGCAGGTGCTGAAGCTCTAGTCAGGTTTGTAAATCAAATCAGACTTCGACTTGGACTCTTCGGTGGCAGTTTTGAAATCAAAGTTGATAACCTGGCACTGCTCCGCGCTCACCTCATGAAGTGGGGATACGAAATTGTTGATGGAAAAGCTGCATTTAAAGTAGCTGCAAGTTTCAAGAACGACATTCCCAACGATATAATTAAGGTTGTAACAAACTTTGTTGATAAGCTACTGAATAATGCAGGGAGTCTTCTTGATGTATTCATCAACTTCATTAACAAAGGTCGGCAAAAAGTTGCGAAACTTTTTCCACTCAAAACCAGTGGATTTACAAAATTTGTCAATAAAGTCGTTGAGTTTATCAGGAATTTATTCAAGCCTGTGAAGTCTGGGAATCTTATCAGCAAAGTGATTATATTTGCAAGAAAAGTAATTAGCAAGATAAAGTCCTGGCGGAGTGTTATTGGTCAAGCAAAGGCAATCCAAAGCGTTATAGGATCGGAAAGTGTCGTTGGGAAAATCTTAAACAAAGCACTCAACTTCTTTGATAAATTGAAACAAACAGTAGGCAAGATTGTCTCTCGACTTCCTCGTGGCCTCTCAAAAAGATTTAAGATGAAAGACCTAACTGAAAGGTTAACAAAAGTGGATCTTAATTCCCAAGACAAAGAAATTGATGGCTACTTTAAGTCCATTGGAGAAAAGACACCGGAGGGGTTTTCCCAAAATATGAACTTTCGCCACGCACTGAATCTTGTGCGAAATTTGAAAACTTTTTTCAACACTCTCATGGACACTGTCAAATTTGGAAACACCTTCACAGAACTCATGAAAGGTTTCAAAAGGCTCGGAAAATTGAAAATTCCAAAGCCCAATTTAAAAGAGCTTGAAAACAAATTCCCACGAGATGATAACGGAAATAAAGGCAACTTACCTTTTGGTCTCTCATTTGACTGGAAGAAACGTCTTGATTTGAAAGTGGATCTCAACTCAGCCAGCTTCAACAAGTTTGTGAACAAAGTGAAGAGCATACGAGATTTTTTCGACCAGTTTAATGAACCAAACTTTGACTTAAAGAGATTTTTTGACAAAATTGGTCCTGGCGGAGAGAAAGATCTTAACATCCTATTTCCAGAATTATTGAAAGGCGGTCGAGTGAAAAGAGGAGTTCAGGACTGGCCTCCAAAGTTACGAAATTTGTATCTGTTCCTGCATAATGTACAATCACTATTACATGAACAATCGTCCAACCTAGCCAACTTCACTGATATTGCTGAGTTCTTTAGTAAAATTGGAGAAAATCACCAGAGATATCACTGGATATTTAAACACTTCTGCCGATGGGTAGTGGCACTACCAGTCAAATCAGCGCCATTTGTGAATACATTTCTCTCCAGAATTGAAAATGTCACAATAGTTTTTCTCCGGGAGATCGATGAAAATCTATTCAATGCGACGTCAGAGGCACAGAATTTTACAACGCTGGTAGATGAATTTATAGAAGAGTTAGAGTATAACTTTACCATCAAAGTGCGACAATTTGTGTCGACATCTCTCAAGCCACTTACACAAAAGCTGCAAGGTGTAACAAAGTTCACGGACAAGGTGCTGGACTTTGCGAATGGTACTTCAGAAAAAGCAGTAGCTTTATGTCGAAAAGGTGCCAATTTTACCACGAAGATAATCGATGATGTAGAAATGTGGGCGGACAAAGCAATTGATGAGTTAGCCACCTTTATTGGACCTGTATCACAAAGAATTCTAAGGTTTGCAAACGGTTTCAAAAAGGTTGTTACAAACACAGAAAAATGGTACAACGACAACTTAGACGACCACGTGGGTGACGTTTCCTCAATAGCAGATATAATTTCTAAAGTAATCACTCAGTTGAAAAAGGACAACGAGTTTAGGGTAGGTATGGAAAGAATCCTCGTATTCATTAAGAACGGTACACGAGAATTGAAGCGAGTACCTGAACACGCCAATAAAGCTCGAAAAATTGCTGATATCGTGGCACAGTTCGCTGGTGGTGCACCTGCATTAAAAGCTAAGCTTCGTCAATTCCGCAAAACGTTTGTAAACGATTGGGAGGTTAAGATACACTCTATGTGCTCCAAGTTTAGAGAAAAGGCTCAAGGAAAACTTGAAGAGTTTCGTAACATCGATCTCGCAGTGTTGGTGAACAGGTTTCTCACTGATCAGGCCATAAAATTGATCAAGAAAGGTATTCATAGATTCAAGTTTCTCAAAGAGCCTTTTTATAAAATCAAGGAGGACTTTAGAAAAATGGCGATAATTGGTCATGAGATGATACATTTTTATACCAATCTGAAACCAATTACAAGCAACCTTTCGCCTATCCTTGAAGCATTATCCAAAGCACCAACCTGTCACGACATAGAGAGTTTGTTGAGAGGTATCGGTCCGTGCTGGAGGAAATTTTGGAGATTTGCAGGCAAGATTGCATTTAAGCGATTTTTGAACTTTATAAAGGAGTTATGGAACTTTATTAGGATGATTCCCAGAATGATAGGCTACTTCACAACACATCTATTCCCAGACTGTGTCAAAGGAGGTCCGTGTGTTCAGAAGGAATTTATAGAGCAAGCAAGGGCTGTAGGAAAAGGTTTTACAGAACTCATCGCCAGCTTCAACAAGAACCAAGAGTTCTCGAGAATGAAGGACTCTTGTATGTCACTATGGGACGGATATGTCGTACTGGAAAAAAGGGTCAAGAATGTGATTGCCAAAGTGAAGGCGTTTTCACTTAAAGATGATGCCAAGAAGGTTGAAGCTCTAATTGAAAGGTTGAATGGAAAAGAAGTCAGTGATAAACTCCAAGGAAGAAAACGAAAAAAGCGTGGCCTAAAAGATACAGCAAATCGTTTCCTGGATAGAATAAACAATGTCAAAAAGTTGATTAACAAGATCCAAACATTGGTGACAACGAATCACAAAGCACTAAAAAGCGCTTACGATAACGTCTTCGCTAAACATGAAAAGATTTTCAGTGAAGTTCGCACTCAAGTTCAAAAGGCCATCACAATTTTCAAAGAAACTAAAGATATCATTCCGTCTGTGTATGCAGTACAAGAGGTGGTTACAAGTGCAACAAACTATGCGAATTTGGTGAAAGATCACATTGACCCCTTGGCAACACCAGTTATCAATCTTCTGTATGGAGCAGCCAACATATCGAAGAAAATAAGCCCTGATTTGCATAAATTTGTGAAAGTTATTGTAATGATAACTGAAAAAGTCAAATCGTTCATGAATAAAGTGACAGTGTTTCTCAACAAAATCCAATTTCGCCAGAGAGAACTGGATCCAGAGGACCAAACACTAGATCTCAAGGATTACCCCTATTGCTCCGTGGACGTGTGTCTCAGAGTCCTCCGTCGCTCTTCTAAAATCTACCTGAAATACATCTTCACCTTTAAGTACGCTCATTTAGATGATTTAGCTTCTCTAACGGACACAGGCCGTTGGGTTGTACCAGGTTTATTTGATAACTACAAAGTCAATGGAATTGCTCAACTCTCCAAATATTTTATGATTTTGTCGATGCACGGTGTTTCCACGAATAAAGATAAACCCTCGCTTTTTGTACTCATGAATATGACTTCCGGAAGAGTGGCCAAAATTATTGAGCTAGCTGAAGAAGGTACTTCTCTAAAAGCCAAACTTGGTGGCATTGCAGTAGTTGAAGACTTCATCTGGACTGGAGACAGTGAAGAGGGAAAATTGTATGGGTACTTAAAGGCTGATATTATGAACTCGTTAAACGTAACAAAACCATCCAATGTTACCACTACAAGTGTCGTCCAAACACAAGCAAAAGTAACATCTGTTTCCTACGATTTGCTAACGAATAGCCTGTGGGTGACAGATGGCATCGATGGCAAAGCTTACAGCTTCCGCTTGGCTTCAAATGGTGATTTTATGGGCGAACAAGCAACGCACGAACGAATCATTATCCTTGGTAAAGATGCCAGGGGCATGACTTTGATACGTCAGTTTGGATACAAGTACGTATGCGTTTCACGTTGCGCGCTGTCTACTGGGTATCAGTGCAGGCTCGAATTCCATAAACTTGACAAGGATAAAGAGGTAGTAATTGGAGAGAAAACTCTAAAGAGATCTGTGAGGACCCCCTCAGGATTAGAATCAGTTCAATCAGTTGAAGATGAACATGTGCTTATTGTCTTCTCTAGTGGAACAATCTCAGAGAAAAAGCAATATAGGGCAACTCTTGGTGATTTTGAAGATCGCTTCTTCAAACTTAAGCTGCCAATTTTACAGACGAACTTTTCTGTCCATGAAAATTGTCTTAAGCTCAGAGTACTTGGAGAGTGGATTTTTAAACCAACAAGACTGTTTCCGATTGGAAGTCAGAGATGCGGGTCTCTGCGCAAGCGTCGATCAGAACTCGAAATTCTACATGAAGATATATATACAAGAGAACTCGAACAGGCTCACAGAAATCAAAGAGTGCGTCGAGATTCCGATGGAAACACAGACGAATCGAAGTGTAGTTCCATTAAAGAAGGACAACTCATGAAACCAAGGGCGTATAAATTTTTTGAAGTTAGAACAACTATCTACGTTTTTGGGATCCCTGTTAAGCTGTTTGCTGGCGCTGACGGTCATCTAAGAGTCAACTATTATGCCACACTGTGTCTGAAGGACAAAGAAGTCAAAGCTGGAATAATTCCCGGTGCGTGGGTTTCCGTATACGCTGGAGCTAGCGTCCCTCTTATAGTAGTAGAAGCTGGAGTGACTGTAGAGGCAAAAATTCTGGAAACTTATCTCATACCAACACTGACTGCCAAAATTGATCGCTGGCCTCTTAGTGCCTGCCTTGAGCTTAAATTGCGCATGCGCCCACTCTCAATACGTGTCTACCTCTGGTACCGTCTAAGAACATGTATAAAGATTAAATGCAAGGTTGTCGGCTGCAAGGTTAAAATAACTTGGTGCAGACGAAAGACATTTAAAGAGTGGACATGGGCAATGCAAGAGATTGAGAGAACTTTGTTTACAACTTGTAAGGAAGACCGCGATGTCACACCACCAACGGTAGGTCAGTGTAACGCAACACAATCAGGACCAAAGACGTATATGGTCACCTGGGAAGGATTCAAAGAGGACAAATCTATAAAGCATTATGAAGTTGCGTTTGGGAGAGTTAAAAGTTCAAGAGATCTGTACCAATCGAAGGCTGGCAATGGTTTAAGTCAACAAATTGGTGCACTTGATATCAAACACGGCACCGCCATCCATGTTAGTGTGTGGGCCATAAATGATGAAGATCTCACAAGTCCCGTGGCACCTTGTGGAATTGTATACGCAACAACACGAGGACCTACAATCTCTTATGTGTATGATGGAACTAAACAAGGCATCGATTTGGATTATCAATCGAACAGTTTATCTCTGGGGGTTAATTTTGATATCAAGGCAGAGCACCAGGAAATACTCAGTATAAAATGGGGTGTGTCTTCACAAAAAGCATGTACTCTAGATACACGCCAAGCGGATATAGTTGCATTAAGCGAAGTAGGCGACACCACATCGGCACTAGAGACAGGGCTGAACCTTCAAAGTGGACATAAATACTACACTCGTGTTGTCGCAACAAATCACATCGGTCTCGAGACTGTAATGTGCAGCAATGGAATAACAATTGACACAACACCTCCTGTTCCAGGGTATGTCCAAGATGGAAAAGGAAGTGTCGATATTGATTTTCAACCATCGCTTCGTCGAGTTCGTGCAAAGTTTCGAGACTTCGCAGATCCTCAGAGTCCAATTGTCCAGTACGAGTGGGCAATTATGCAGAAGGACACTGGAGAGGTTATAAGCCCTTATGAAATAAGTCCGTTAAACACTAGGATCCTCCTTAGGCAACAACTGACTCTCATTCAAGGAGTAGCGTACCAAATAATTGTACGTGGGAATAACGGTGCAGGATTGCAATCGGTTGCAAAATCGAACGGTTTCGTACCAGACGTCACAGCACCAATATGCACAACTATCATTGATGTACAAAACATCTTGGAATCTGAAGATGTAGATTTTGTCAGGGAGCTCACTTCCATGAAGGCAAAATGGCGTTGCAAAGATGACGAGTCGGGGATTTCTTTGCAGGAAGTTGCTGTGGGTCGGAGTCCCGGCAGAAGTGATATTCTTCCATTTACCAATATCAATAATATACCTTCTGTCATTAAATATGCCAATGGTTCTATATTTGTTGATATTTCCTTCGACAAAGACAAGTTTAAACCAGCAGAGTGGTATTACGTGACTGTTATAGCAGTAAACAAGGTGAACAGAAAACGTATGTCGGCGTCAGATGGAATCCTGATTGATCCCAGTCCCCCATCATCAGCATCTCAGCGCATTAAAGATGGACTAAAGAGATACGACTTGGAATACTCTAATCAACAATTTCAGTACCAAGGCCACTGGGAAGGAGCCTTTACTGAAGGAGAAAGCAGCATTGCTGAGTACCGTGTTGGACTGGGAACAATGCCGGGTCTCGACGACGTATATGCAATGGAAAGTGTCGGCCTTGAGACGAAAACAACTTTAAGTGGCATAATGCTTGAAAGTGGAAGAGTGTATTATGCAACTGTTGTTGGCTGTAACAGCGTAGGACTTTGTGCCAATGGTAGCAGTGATGGAATACTGGTCGACTACGAGCCTCCTCACATTGGCCAAGTGATAAATGGTTTTAAAGGACCTATAGTGCTGTACCAGATATTAAACTGGGCAGTGTGGGCAAGATGGGGCTGGTGTAGGGTTGATGAGGACAGACTTTACGAAAACCGACCAGTATCTGAATATTATGCTTCACCAAAAGATTATCGTAATTGTACAAGTAATCAGTTTTTCGACGAACATTCTGGGATTAAAAGTTTTGGCCTATCTGTAATGTCTCTGAAAACGGGAAACTTGCTGAAACCTATAGCCTCAGCTGGCCGTGTTGATAGTTATGGGAGGCGAGTCAATATGACAGATGGCTTGTACTCTATCGTAGTTGAGGCCAAGGATAGAAGTGGTGTTACTGCCACAGCGTTTGGTGAAACTCTGACAGTCGATACTTCGGCACCTATTATCACGCATGCGCAACATGGTTACGAAGGGACAACGCCCCCAACTTATATAAATCAACGCTACGTGCAGTTTAATGGTCACTTTGAAGCTGAGGACGACGGTTCAGGGATATCCGAGTACAGAGTTGGCGTGGGAACGTACGACGGAGCTGACGATTCTGTGAACTTCAAACGGTTTAAATTACTACAAGCAGTGTCATTCCTGAGCGTAAACTGGACAAACCAAGATTTTGTAAAGGTTCTTAACGGCTATAAGTACTATCTTACGTTTATGGTTATTAACAATGCAGGACTTGTTAGTGTCAATTCGTCAACACCAGTCTTATGTGACCTTGAGCCACCAAGCCGTGGAATAGTTCTAGATGGTTGGCAGTACGGGGACACTAACTATCAAACTATTATCAACATGTATCGAGTTCACTGGTATGGGTTTAGTGACAACACTCTGATCGCAGACATTTACGTTGGCCTCACTGAGAAGCCACTGACTACTAGCTGTGAGATCGCACCTCTCGAAAGAGTGGCTGTGCCTGTAAACAGCTACACAATTGACGAACTGGACTTGAAAACCGGGCACACATACTATGTTTGCTTACAAATTGTAGACGTGGCAAACAATTCAATTTATTCCTGGTCAAATGGTGTCAAGATTGACACGACGCCTCCCAGGCCTGGTTATGTTATGGATGGGAAAACCAGTCCTGGGATTAGGTTCCAATCAGAAACATCGAGACTTTATGCTAGCTGGAAAAATTTTACAGAAGAAGAAACAAACCTCCTCTACTACAAGCTTGGTTTCGGCATTAGTCCTGGAGTCGATGATATTCAGAAATTTATTAAGGTCGGACTTGCAACCTCGTATCCCAGTACAAGACTGGTAGTTAGTGAGCTGGCAAATGGTCAGCGGTACTACGCCACAGTGATAGCTTACAACGTACTTGGCATACCAAGTGCGAAAGTAACTTCGAATGGAGTAATGATTGATGGCTCTCCACCTCATTTTACTACCCTAGTGCATGATGGAATTGATCCTGTCATTGACTCACAAGTCATTACCGGTGATACATTATCGGCCTTCTGGGCTTGTGTAGATCCCGAGAGTTCTTTAAAGCACGTTCAAATTGCTTTTGGCACCGAACCTGGAGAAACAAACGTAATGATATTCACTTCCGTTCCGGTAAATAGTACTTCATTCATTTTCAATCTGAAACCAAAGACAGGTATTCGATACTTTGCGACAGTTAAATGCACAAACCATGCAGGTATGAAAACTGTTACAATTTCTGACGGAGTCATTATTGACAACACACCTCCAGTTGCCCTTTTCATTAAAGACACAATATTTCAAAAGTCTGACACAGAAACAAAAGTGGAATGGAAGTTCGTTGATCTAGAAAGTCCAGTTGAAAGCTACAACATTATTCTCTTCAGAAGATCAAAGGCAATGAGTAGTCTCATTGCGGGGCCATTTAACGTAACGTCCGACGCAAGAAGCTACACAATCAAACTTGAGAAGCCGTTGGCCAATGGACAGAAATACTACTTCTACATTACTGCTGTAAATGCTTTAGGTCTTTCCACAACGATATCTTCAGATGGCTTTGTAGTAGATACTAATCCCCCCTTCTGCAAGTCAGTTTGGGATGGAACGGACTCAAAGGAAAACGACGCACTGTTTGTCGCTCAGACTGACCGATTGCATGTTTCATGGAGTTGTTACGACAATGAATCGATCATCACTAAATACGAGTTCAGCGTCAAAGAAAAAGAGGGTAATAAAACCGTAGTACCATTTCACAGAATCAAGTTACGTAACATGAACTTGACCAGAGCTGTCGTTACAGGCAATGGTTTGTGGACCCCTCACTACCTGAATGGGAAAGAATACACTATTGGTGTAAAGCTGACTGATGCCGTTGAACATACTGCCGTCTACTGGACCAATGGCGTTACCGTTGACAACTCCCCGCCTGAGATTAAAAACATTAGAATTTTATACAACCCCAAAATAGACCAAGTTTCTTTCACCTGGGATGCGACCGATGATGATAGCAAATTGAAATCGCAGAGCTGGGGACTGGGCACAAGATCAGATAAGCAAGACGTACAACCACTCTCCCGTATTTCGATACTAACGAATAAGATGAATATTTCTGCCGACTCTCTGGAAATAGGAAAGACGTACTATCTTACACTTGCTGCAGAGAATTTTGCAGGACTATTTACAACAACTGCATCAAGAGGGTTTATTGTTGACCGTACACCACCTGTGACAGGTCTCGTACATTCATACTTTGTTCTGCCTAGGACTTATAACCGGGACTTGGATTACATAAATAATGTTTCGCTTGTTCTTTCATGGAGTGGGTTTAAAGATCAACAGAGTGGAATCCAGGACTTCAGCTGGGCTACTGGAACATCTAAGACGAGTTTAATCAATTTGCTTAGCAGTAAATATACGAGTGTGCCCGTTTCAGAGAGAGCTAGTGGAACTGTGATCAGAAACAGAACAATATACTCCAATGTGACCTATTATGTCTGTATACGTGTACGGAATGGTGCAGGTCTAGAAGCTACTGGATGTTCGAATGGCATCAAGCTTACCCTAGGGGCATTTGCAGCAGGGATAGTCAGCGACGGACCACGCATTCGTGATAATGATGTAGACTACCAATTGGACGACAGAGCACTGTGGGCCCACTGGGAAGGCTTCGAGGATCCAGTCTATGGAATCGCTCGATATGACTGGTGTTATGGAGTGATTGCAATTAACAGTTCTATTAACGTGCCAAAGTGTCACGTTGGTTACATGCCAGTTGATCACTTGAAGACCTCAACTCACAAGTTCCATAACATCTCATTGGAACACGGCCTTAAGTATGTAATCACTGTTCGTGCGGAAAACGTACGAGGAGAAACTATTACGTCAATTTCCGATGGAGTAATTGTGGATCGAACACCACCTATTCCAAGCAAATTGATCATTGGCCCATCCAAAGGAACACAGACGATTTACATTACATCACCAGCAGCTCCAGTAGTTACATGGTCTATGAATGATCGTGAAAGTGGAATAAGTCATTACAGCGTTGGGGTGGGAACTTCACCATTTAAAGACGACATAGTGGTTTACACCGCTGTGGATAAACTAACAAACTCGATAGATCTTGATGATCTTAACATGACCTTGGCTCAGGGCTTGTTATTCTTTGTGTCGGTGAAAGCCATTAACAACTTAGACTTGGAAGTTACTGTGGCGTCACAGCAGATTGTAGTAGACTGGACACCACCAATTGTCGGTCAGGTGTTGGATGGAAACAAAACCTTGCAGTTGGACGAGGTGCACGTTTGGGGAGTAGATGTCGATTATCAGGCTGATGCACAGGTTCTGTCTGCACATTGGTCCGGTTTCTATGACCGCGAGAGTGATATCACAGAATATCACTGGTGTATAGGAACAGTAACAGGTAAAGTAAAAACACGTACCAATTAAAGACTTAAGTCCATATGTTGCATTTTGTAATTGTGAAACAGAAACCCATTGAACAACTTTGTTAAAAAAACAAAATAAAACGCTACTTAACGTTTTCCATAGATCAAAAGAAAAGCATTTGCTAGGCATTTCAACGCTTCTAAAGAAGCGCTTTTCTTAGAAATAAAGTTCTTGCATATGAAGTACATTAACTGAAAAAGTGTCTCGCGAAACAGACCCTTATTGTTGAGGTTCTAGATGTTGTATTAGTTCTCATTATGATACAGTAGGCTTAAAATGCGATTATCCCTCTCTTGTTTTCGTCAAATATATTGGCATAGGCAAGATGGAACACATTAAGGGAAAAGGAGTTTCATTGGTGTAGACCCTTTAACTGTTAACGTGATCGATATGTTTAGCAGCACTAACTATGCAAATCAATCCAAGGCTCATGTGATGTATCGAACATGACTTCTTGCCAGCGCAGGACAAGCTTGCAACACGAGGTATCTTTACAGAAAGGAGTTGTTTATTATGTGACAGTCAAAGCCACCAATGGAGCCGGCATGAGTGCTGTAGCTTCCTCGGATGGAGTCAGTGTTGATAGCAGTCCACCCCTAATGGGACGCATTGCACATGGCGTGTCACCAGCCAGTGAAGAGCGTGCTTCAGCTTTAACTATCCATTACACCACAGACAGCAAGAACAGAACCTTCCAGGTAAATATAAGGAACAACTACTAGAGTAGGATCTGATATGAAAGACCACGTTTATTGTTAACGATACATTTTCTTAATACTATCCAGGTCTATGATAATGTAATGAATTCGTGCTCTTGGGAAAACAAACGAAAACGTTACGTTGAACCTGCTCTTCATGTTCTTATCGCCTGATGATATCAGAAAGATTTCATATTCCTTTATGTTTGTTGTATTGTAGCATATTCTGGCACTTCACTATAAAGTGATACAATAGGAAGCGGGTAAAGGAAAAAGGTAAAGGAAAGGGCACGGCAAGAATCGGGGTTGGTTGGTTGGTTGGTTCTTCTGGATACAAGATGTATGTAATATCGTAATTCACGATAAGGTAATATAATGTGTTGAGATTTGATATGTGGTATAGTGTGGTATGACATGATATTGCCAGCTCCCTGATATGGTACTGTGGCGCGTCGTGATACAACTGATAATCTATCACAGGCTTACCAGTTAATATACATGAATATCTGATCAATGAATGTGCGCTTCTTACAATACAAAAACATCTCCTTTGATTGGACATGCGTTTTTACTATTTTGTTGTATTATAACTTACAACAGGCAGAATCAGGGCGAATTCTGTTCCACTGGGATTACATATCAGACGATGAAAGCGGTATCGCTGAAACATCTTGGTGCGGGGGATCATCCCCAGGGACACGTGACCTGGTAGCATGGTCACCACTGCAGATGCAGACGCCATTCATGTCATACAAGTTGCCAACGCCTCTTGCATCAGGGAGTGTGCTGTACATCACGGTAAGAGCCAGGAATGGAGCTGATGAAGTTGCCATGGCAACATCTTATCCATTAATTATCGATACAACGCCACCAAGTGCCGGTAAAGTGAAAGTTGGAGGAGTCTTAAATGCAAAATACTTCAAAGACGAAGAACCCGTGACAGCTACTTGGAGTGGTATGCGTGACGCAGATAGTGACATTGATCATTACGAATGGAAGTTGTGCCGAGCAGGATCTGGAGCCAAGTGCCTTACACAATATGTGCCTAGCGGTACTAAAACGTCTCTAAAGAAATCAGATCTGGATTTAACACCTGGAATCTTTTACCAAATTCTCATCAGAGCGGTAAACAATGTCGGTCTATACACAGACAGTACTTCAAATCCTTTTGCAATGGACAACACGATTCCAATACCCCGAGAAGTGCGCGTTGGCAGCAATTCCGAGTTTCAAAATTCAAAAGAACAAATTGAGGTAAAGTGGGCCCCATTTCACGACGGCGAAAGCGGGATCGTAGAGTATTACGCATGCGTGGGCACACAACAAGAGCTATGTGACGTAAAAGACTTCACACCTGTGGGAAAGGCATTGGAAGCAAAAATAACCGGACTAGCGTTAAACCACACAAGCTCATATCACGTGACGGTGAAAGCCGTTAACGGGGCTGGCCACTTTGTATTGTCTTCGTCAAATGCGGTGACAGTCGATGTAACGGCGCCAATAGGAGCTCATGTTCGAGACGGGAAAACATTTGTTGACATTGATGTACAAAGCGATGACTCTTTAATCTCTGCTAACTGGGACGAGTTTGTAGATCCAGAGTCTGACGTTATTAAATACTTGTGGTGCGCTGGCACTAAACAAGGTGTTTGTGATATCGTGGCTCACACAAATGTAGGGATTAATACTCAAGGAAGCAAGACAATATCGCCATTGTTACCTTCTGGTTTGAGATTATTTTTTACCGTAACAGCAGTGAACGGCGGCGGTGCAGAAACCAAAGCATATTCAGATGGTTTGACTATAGACACAACGCCACCAGTGGTTACAAAGGTACGTTATGCGTTTTTCTGTCGCGTCGAATACATGCGATATTTTACAAATTTATGAAACTTTTCTCTCGTTCGAGGTCCCTGAGGGGGCAAAATGTGATTGCTGCCACAGTTTGTCTCATTAAGGCCCGGGTTAAACGTCGATCTTAGCATGTGTCGAACGAAATTACACTTCTGGTTGACCGAAATTAATTAAGTTCGACGTTTGAGTCAAACGTCGAACTTAATTCAGTCGACCGAAATTCAGCAAACCTAGAATTGCAAAAGCTGTTCTTTTGGTACGCCGACACTTTGAGAATACTCAAAATGGCGCGAGAGAATCAAAAGCAACAAATTGTTATTATTTATGAATTTAGTTCGACGCATGCTAAGATCGACGTTTGATCCAGAGTCGATCTTATGCCGTTCTAATCGATTCCTCCAGTCTATTAGAACGCCTGAGTCGATCGACACTCAAACAGTCGATCTTAATTGGGACAATTACGTCGAACTTATCATGCGCTTAATTGTTGAATTTCGTTCGACGCTTGCTAAGTTCGACGTTTAAACTTGTTCAAACTTTGAAACCAGTGTTGAAACGAGTGAAATTTTCATTGGTAGAGTAGTGCTAAATTGACTGATAACTCTTAGTTTAGCAGCAGTTACCGATCATTCCGCTCTCTCTCTCTCTCTCTCTCTCTCTCTCTCTCTCTCTCTCTCTCTCTCTCTCTCTCTCTCTCTCACTATCTAAGCTGGTAACCTTAAGCATGAAACTACTACTAGCTGAAAGATCCGCAAGTGATACAGAGCTACTACTATTGTATTTATAGTTATGAATGCATGAGGGATATTTTTAACTATTAAAATAGTAACTCCTGTCTGTAATGAGTCTAAGGTGCCACAAATTAAATGAAGCCGCAAGCCTGTATTAAGCATCACCCTATAAAAGCAGGTTTTCTGTCACTAAAAAGCAGATACGTTTCCAATAGAAATACTAATACAATGGACGGTATAACTGTTGCATTTCGTTTACGACCGTAAACGGTTTAGTTTGCAAAATTATGTGCATAAGTCATTACATGCATATTTTTGAAATTCCTGAAGTTTGTGAATTTGAAAGCCGAACATTATCAGCTGTATAAAATAAGGCTAAAGACAATTATGAATTTCTAAAGAACATGAAGATGTATAAAGGCCCAGCCTAGCCTTCGCTTATAATAGGCCCCCAGTCCAGGACACTGACAAAAAACATAAGGTCACAGAACGCTAAATAGAGGAATGGATCGGAATTACTTTGACTACCTTGGTGATCTGTCATCACAGAAAGAAGTTGTTGCGTTGACTCATTGTGGACTAAACTGCAGCTGAATATTCGATACAGTTGCAACTTTAATACATACTAAAAGATGATTTTGTTTTGCTCTCAGGTTTTAGATTTAAGTACCAATACAAGCAAATCAGACGTAGATTATCTGTCCGTCAAGTCATCATTCTGTGCTTCGTGGAAAACTCCGACTGATCCGGAGAGCGGCATATCCGGATATGAAGTGGCTGTCTGTTCAGCCTTCAACGCCAAAAATTGTATTCAGGGATTCACGGAAGTGCAGAATATCTCTCTCATTTGTATTTCAAATCTGGATCTGCAAGACGGAGGGAAATACGTCACAAAGGTAAATACGAATTCTTACATACGGATAGCGTTAATGTGCTAATATGTATGTATGTATGTATGTATGTATGTACGTACGTACGTATGTACGTATGTACGTATGTACGTATGTACGTATGTACGTATGTACGTATGTACGTATGTACGTATGTACG